>CAXFZR010000035.1:0-52500 GCA_964007535.1 Brachyptera risi
GTGTATAGGCCTATATATATATATATATATATATATATATATATATATATATATATATATATATATATATATATATATATATATATATATATATATATATATATATATATATATATATATATATATATATATATATATATATATATATATATATATATATATATATATATATATATATATATATATATATATATATATATATATATATATATATATATATATATATATATATATATATATATATATATATATATATATATATATATATATATATATATATATATATATATATATATATATATATATATATATATATATATATATATATATATATATATATATATTATATATATATATATATATATATATATATATATATATATATATATATATATATATATATATATATATATATATATATATATATATATATATATATATATATATATATATATATATATGTATATAAATATAAATATATATATATATATATAAATATATATATATATATATATATATATATATATATATATATATATATATATATATATATATATATATATATATATATATATATATATATATATATATATATATATATATATATATATATATATATATATACAGTTTCAACATTTTTGTCTAAACGCTGTCCCGAGACTTGAGGTTTTTTTCATTCTAAAACTAACTTTATTCTATTTTTTATTTTTCGGCTAATGTACTCATTTTCATTATTTGCCATAACGAGGTAGATCACAGCTCAGCTGATTTCAACATTCATGTAGAAAAAAATTCATAGGTGTTGAAATGTGCTGAAAAGAGCTTGTCCCATCCAACAGAACCAATTTGAAAAGCATCTGTTTTTCTATTCAAACGTAATTTTCTCCATAAACTCGATAATTGTATACCTCCCTTAGTAGCTATTATACAATATTGCATACTTTCACTATTTTTGTTTTCATTTTTTATCACTTTATCAAATAAGTTGATCTTTTCCCATTACTTCTGTCCTTTCTGTTACGTCCAGTCTGTTACAGCTAATTTAGCTTTAATATGATATTTTTTTTTCAATAAGGTATTACTGCTAGGTGTAGCGTGTATCTAGCTTCAACCAACCAAAGATTCAGTGCCAGCTTCATTATGATGCCATTGTTTTAGGTTGAGGAACATGTGGCTCTGATATATGCAAGAATTATTTGTCTTATCTGTTACCAATGTAAGTACCACTAAATCATCAGAATGATTTTATATCATGTATTTGTCTGTTAATAATTAGTGTCTTATCACTAGGGTTGATTCGAAAATTGTGTTAAAATCGCTTGATTTCTCTGTAGAAATGTTTTTGCAATTCATTGTCCTTTCTGTTACGTGTCTTTTCTGTTACACTCCACTGTAACAGAACGGACATATTGTAACAGAATGGACACTCTTCATAGGGTTTTGATGTAATTTGAATGTCTAGCTCATATATTTGTCTGTATGTAGCATGGCTCTTACTGCTAAGGAGCGAATGCGGTTGTATCGTGAGCGTTTACGGGCTGATGGCGAAAAACTGAAGGAAGTGAAGAAGAAAGATCGTGACAGACATGCATTAAATAGGAAAAGCATTACTGAATTCTCAGAAAGAAAGCAAAAGAAAATCAGGAAGAAATGGAAGGAAGAAAAGATACTGTATCGAAAAAAAGTGTCGGCAGCGAAGTCTCAAGCCTCAAAAAATATCCCGGATACACCACCAGATTCACCGCCAATGCTACAAATTTCCCCGGATCAACTGCAATCAGATCAGAAGAGTAGAAGACAACGCAAGAAGAAGAAGAGATCAGACAGAACTGCAATGTATCATGAGAACCTCAATTTGAAAAAAGAAATTGAAAATTTGAAACGAACAAATGAAAGACTTAGGAAGCAAAGATACCGGGAAAAAAATTTGATGAAGAATTCCAAATTACACAATGAAGATTTGTCACCACAGACGAAAACAAATAACTTTGTTCATTCATATCTTCCCGGCGTATTGACTCCTCGGAGAAGGATAGTTGCTAAACGTCTCTTTGAGCACAATGTTATTGTTCACTCTCTTCGTCACAAGCATAGGGAAGCAAAGAATAACAAAGATCGTAACGTACTCAAAGATGCTGTGCAATATGTCAAGAAGAAATACAAAACAGAGCTTTCATTTTCTCGTCAGCTAGGACTAACGGGACGAGCGAGGACCGAAAAGATACGCAAGAGGAAATTATTTCTTGAACACAGGAAGGAAGTTACTACATTCTTCGAAAAAGATGACGTGTCGAGAGCTACGGCTGGGAAGAAAGAGTGTTTAACAGAGAAAAAAATGAAGTACCAAAAAAGATACTTATTGAACACAGCAAAACATAAACATCTACACAAAAAGTACCAAACCGAGGGTGGTAAATTGTCATATGTTACTTTTCTCAGATACAAGCCTTTTTATGTACTCAACCCTAAAGTAGAAGACAGAAATACTTGCCTCTGTGTGCCACACAGCAATCTTACTTTCAAAGCCAAAAAACTTCATCAATTGAATATCATCGAATCTCACGACTTGAACGCTATTGTAAAAAGCATCGTCTGCGATAATACAGATATATCTTGCATGTATAATAAGTGCAAAGATTGTAAAGATGGGACAGTTCCAATCGAAGAACATATTTTAGGTTCCACGATGACTGAATGGTATTCTTGGGTACGCAAAGACCACGACTTTGAGAAAAAACTTCCTACTGGTATGACCAGAACTGTAAAAGTGAAAAAAATATCTAAAGATCTTTTAAAGGGATCAGTGAACGAGCTACTTCGTGACTTCAACGTCGACTTGAAAAGTTTTAAGATGCATGTTTTCAACATTAAACAACAATATGCTGCAGTGGCGTAACTAGAAATTTTGGGCCCCGGGGCAAAATACTCACATGGGCCCCCCGTCCCCCCCCCCCTCCCCAAAAAATATATCAATTCAAATCAAATGATGAAATTTCGTTATCACTAAAAATGCAACCTCCATATTTCATGTTATTCCAATTTACTATTAGAGACGGTTAAAATACACTCAAAATTATGATTAAAATATATTCACAATTATGTCATTCTATGAAACAAAATGGTTCTATTGAAGATGTAGATCAAATAACACTTACTCTTGAGAAGGAAGAAAGTGTGGACTTTTCATCTAAATCATGCAGGGACGTAGTCAGGATTTGTGTTGGGGGGGGGGGCGCACAGGTTATACATGAATAAAATGACCACCCAGTTGGACATCTGCCGAGCGAGAAAAGGGGGTCTGGGGGGCACTAGCCCCCCAGCAGAGCCCCGCAGGGAATTTTTTTAAATATGGACATTTTTCAAGAGATTTTTGCGATTCACGAGTGGTTTTGGAGTCACTCATAATTGCATCATCATGGACATTTTTGAAGCTATATTTTTACGACTTCTAGCTCCCAGCAAAGCCCCGCAGGTAATTTTTTTAAATAGAGTCATGTCATTTTTAAGTGATTTTTCATATTTACAAGTTGTATTGAAGTCCAATGATTGAATCACTATGGACATTTTCAAAGCTATTTTCGCGATTTCTCCCAGCAAAATTCCCAGCAGTGATTTCTTTGAAATATGGTCATTTTTCAAGTGATTTTTGCGATCCATGAGCAGTTTCGGAAGCTAATAATTGAATCATCATCGAAAACAAAAAAGGAAGTGTAAAGTAGTGAAGTGTTTACTGATAGAATTCACATATTAATAAGTCATCAACATGCATCATATTTTATTGTGTTTTTTTTTTGTAGGTTAACATTATATATTTTTTAAGGAGGATGAGTTATTGGGGGGAGGGGGGGGGGGGAGGGGCAAAAATGCCGATGGGGGAGGTGCGCGCCCCCCCTGAGACCCCTTAACGACGGCCCTGCCAAAATGTATAGTCAAAGTAGCAAGCTCATAATTTACTTCAAGTGCTGTAAGTACAGAGAAAAAATATGACAGTGTTTCTGACATGATTCGTGTGAATATACTTGTCAAATCAAGTTCAGCTTGAATTTTCTCATTTCAGATATTTTTAATATCAAAAAGTATATTTTTTCAGTTATACAAATACGTTCATTATTTTTCGGTAATCGTTGAAATGCATTTCTGATAATAGCACAGCATGGGCCCCCGGGACCGTGGGCCCCGGGGCGGCTGCCCCGGCTGCCCCTGCGGTAGTTACGCCACTGATATGCTGCTTATCGATCATGTATTGACAATTTAACTTCCGAAGAAGTTGCAATTCACTGCGACTTCTCGGAAAACTACTGCTGTAAAATGTCGGAAGAGGTTCAAGCATTTCACTTTGGTGGTTCCAGATGTCAAGTTACGCTCCATACTGGCATTGCTTATATTGGTCAGGAAGGTGAAAAACCGTCGCCTCTATCATTTTGCACCATCTCACCATCAAACGACCATGGCCCAGGTGCAATCTGGGCTCATTTGGACCCAATTTTGAAAGAAGTGAAGAATCGTGCCCCGAACATCCGCATTGTTCATTTTTTCTTGGATGGGCCTACCACACAATACAGGCAAAAAAAACTTCTTTATGTTTACTGACACCATATTCGATCTTGGGTTTCAATACGGCACGTGGTCATTCTTTGAGTCTGGCCACGGTAAAGGTGCGGCAGATGGAATAGGCGGGGTTATCAAGAGAAAGTTGGACCAAATTGTTGCGCATGGCAGGGACATTCTTGATGCTTCTGATTTGTTTACAGCCCTTGAGTCAGAAATATCAACAGTGAAACGGTACTTTATTACCGAGGAAGCTGTTATTGAATCTACCAAAAAAATACCGCAAGATCTACCGATTCTCCTTGGTACCATGAAAATACACCAGCTAATAACGACAGAAAGAGGCAAATTTCTGCACCGTGTAGTTAGCTGTTTTTGTGGTAACCGTGCTAAGGGCATGTGCACTTGCTATGACCCAAAGACGTATTACTGTCAGCCTACAGTCACACCAAAGTCATTGAAACGTACCGGAATTTTCCACTTGGTATATTCAGAAACTGATTCAGACATTGATTCAGATATTGACAATGATATGCCATCCTTGGAAAGTGTGCCCGCAGTGCCCCTCCTGCTGCCCGAAAATATAGATGGAGGAATCTTCATCACTGTCAACATCGAGGCTGGTGGTGGGAAAAAAAAAATATTCCGAAAATATATCGCAACAGTTCAAGGGAAGTTGGATTCCGAGAGGGACGTGAGAGTTACGTTTCTGAAGAAAACTGACAATAATAGTGAGCGCTGCAAGAAAGATGAATCGGATGAATCTTACATCAACTTTGATCAAATTGTATCAATTTTGTCAACACCAAAAATTATACACATGGGGAGAATAGTTTATTATGAGTTTATCGACGCAGATGTGTTGCAGGGCAGTTGAACGCAATAACTGTCTTGTCTGTTACTTTTAGTCCGTTCTGTTACGTTACCATTTTTGTTGAATTTCGTAATTATTACATAATATTTTGAATTATTCATGTATTATTCTGGTGGTATAATTTGTACTTATCAATGATTTTGAATTTGAATTCAAGTTTGCCTCAATCGAGTGCTGATTTATAGAAGTGTATCTAATGTTGCGTGAAATTTGACACCTCGGAAAGAGAAATTGTCTCTGAAAAAGTGGTATTTTCAATGAAACTGATTTTTATTGCATATTATTTCCAATCACATAATTGAATATGGTATTGAGATGAAAACAAGTGTATACATGTCATTTCTCATTTTTTTTCATCATCTCTCTCAGTGTAACGGAATGGACGTAATTTTGCACATGTGTTTGTTATTTTCCATGTATATCATCAAAAAAAAAAGTTCAATTGCCCACTACCATAATTGATTGATAAACATGTTGACTAATATGTTTTAAAGTGTTTTACTTGGGAATAGTATATTTTAATTTTGAATGAGCTATATGCTCAAATGGACAAAAATTTTGAAACTGACCCATATATATATATATATATATATATATATATATATATATATATATATATATAAATATATATATAAATATATATATATATATATATATCATATATGAACGTTTAAAACGTTCATACATATCGTTAATGGATCGCATCCATAAAGAAATGTTGTACAATACAAATCCTAAGCCTAGGTAATGGTTGAAAGAGTAACACAATTAAGGACCTGTGGCGTGCAATCGTTACACCTTGGAACCTGTTGATCTGTAAAGATACAGCCCATGAGGGTCGTTTCTCAAATTTGTGTTGTCATGTAAATGTGTCGATTATTCGACTTGAATCTCAGTGCTTAGGCCCAGTATTACCACGGCCTGTTAGTATTTATCTGAGAGTTGGTGAAAACAAATAGCATAAGTAACCATGGTGATAACAAGTTTGAACTGTCAGATAAAGGCTAACTGGACTTGGTAATACCGGGCCTTAGTTGGTTAGAGCTTTGTGTACAAACCAAGAAGTCCTGGGTTCAAGCCCCAGAATGGTCACATTTTTATGATTTGACAAAAACGTTCATACATATCGTTAATGGATCGTATCCATAGAGATATGTTGTACAATTTATATATATATATATATATATATATATATATATATATATATATATATATATATATATATACATATACATATAGATAGATATACATATATATATATATATATATATATATATATATATATATATATATATATATATATATATATATATGTAGATATAAATATATATATATACATATATATATATATATATATATATATATATATATATATATATATATATATATATATAAATACATACTTCTGGAATATCCCAGTGATTCAAGTTTTGCTCCTGCCTTCAAGGAATTCAAATTATCCCCCTCCCTGCATCTGAGCAGAGACGTCGATCCAGGTATGATGATAATAAATGTGAAACAATGCTTCTTGGCCCATCACCTTCAAAGGCAACAGCTTTCTTTGATATTCAAATTTCAAAGTCTAAGAGGAGGAGCTATGATGCAGAAAGTTCAATTTCATAATTACTGATTGGAATCGGGCCTCATTTGTATTTTCTGATGACCTATTTTTATGCAGGTAGGTTTATATATACAGAATACAGTTGTTATGCACTCGCTCTGTACTCACTATACCTGTATTACACAGTATCCATTCATATGGGGTTCAACGACGCACTGTAGTGACCGTACTGATGACCACGATCTATTGGCGTCGGTGAATGATATATGAGATGATGAGATGAAAAGTTACATTGTTGAAGTGTTTTTGGATAGTGGACAGGAGTCGGTCGTGGACTGTTGATAAGGAACCATCCCAGTATTAACCTCTTTCTCTCTCTCTCTCTCTCTCTCTCTCTCTCTCTCTCTCTCTCTTTCTCTTTCTCTAGAGAGAGAGAGATAGAGAGTTTGTTTGTTTGTTTTATTACGAACAATTATTGTAGCATACAATTCAAGTTACAAAATTATCACAAATCACAGGTATATTCACAACAAAAATCTCATTGTGTGGCAAAACTTAAATTAGCATTTCGTTACAAAATTAAAGTATATGTTGTAATATCAATATAATGCATTCAACTTTTCTGTCGTGTAAATAAAAATAAACATTTGAAGCATTCATCTTGAATGTAAATTAAGTGACACTTGTTGGAATAAGGAAATAAAAGGGTTGACTAGCACTCAGAATTTGAATACAATAGTATTATCACTTATTAAGCATAGTACTTTTCTATAATACCACCACTCAGTTTCTAGTGACGGATTTTTTCTGAACTCAAATTTATTGAATTCAAGCCTTAGACGGAAGCGTAGACGACAACAAAAGAACGAATGGTAATTGGGAATCTGACCTCCAAATCGCATGTAGTGTGAGTATGTTCGATATATAGTACTTTTAGCCAGAGTAATTAGGAAATTGGATAGAACTGTCGATAAAATCTTTTGGTTTACTGTCGTTCCAGTAATTAGTGTAGAAGTGGGAAGAAGGCCTGCTATTGATGATTTGTTGTGGATTTTTCTATATAATATTCTAATGAAGGTCCAAATTTCCAGTGTTTTCTCGCATTCAAAAAGCATATGAATTGCATTACCAGGGGCGTCACACCATGGACAGGTGAGTGATGTGAGTACTCCCCATTTGTGCAGTCGCACCGGAGTAACTAACCGATCGTGCAATAGTCGCCACGTTACATCTCCATCACCTCCGTCATTCGGATGACTGTATACTGACAGCCAGGGTACTTCGTCGTCAATCCATGCACATCTACCGGTTAGCTTGAAACCGGGGAGAAGGCGCATGACACACTCATCATACAGTATTTTTCTGGTTGTTGGAAAAACCAACGCTTTGTTGTCACTGTCGATGAATTCAAAAGTGAGATGTTCAGTGTCGTCAATTATAGGAAACATTTCTTTAAAGAGTGTGGCCGCTCTTTGGAGAATACTAGATAATCTTCTTACCGACGGAGTGGATAGATTAGATGTATCAATTTCTTCCAAGATTTTGATATTATCTTGACTATTGATGAGATCCCCAAGTACATTAAATTTCAGTCGATTCCATTCGTATTCAAAAAGACGTTCGTATGGTGTGTGCTTAAATACAACACAGTTTTGTAGTGGCAGAAGGCGTATTTCTCTCATGTTTGTTGGCATATTTGCTGGATGTATGTCCAGTTTGAACCACCCGTCTATTATAGCGGCATAGAAGGGGTCTAGTCTGTATCTGAGGTACGGGTTTTGCTTTTCATACGTGAACACTGTAAAAGGTTTAGGGTTTCCAGGGAGTTTGCTTAGATTATATTCAATAAACCATTTTATGTGTACAGTTGCTGATCCTTCCAAGTACTTTTGTAAGTATAGTAGCCTTAGTATCATCAATCTACTTGGGATATGGTGCACTCCTTGTCCACCAAGAGTAGGTGATCCATATATGAAGTTTGGGTGTAACCAGTGGTTTCCATTCCACAGGAAATTGGTGTATAACTTGACAAGATTATCTATGAATGACTTTGGTGGCTGTAACACAGTGAGGATGTGCACAAGTTTTGACCCTGATAATTGATTGACTAGAATCCGTCGTCCTCTATATGATGTATAGTGGAGCCATCTTTGCCATTTTGCCAATCCTATTTTGATCTTGCTCTCCAGAATATTCCAGTTTTTCGTTTCCCATTGTTGGGTGTTTCCCATGTGAACACCTAAAAACTTTCCGCCTTCTGAGCTCCAAATACATTCCATAGGTGTATCTGTTCGATATTTCCATTGCCCTACCCAAAGACCAGTTGATTTTTGGATATTTAGGCGTGCTCCTGATGTGCTCGCGTATTTCATGAATAGCGTATGTATTTTTTCAAACGCTTCATCTTTTGATATGAATACGGTGACATCGTCGGCATAGGCTGACACTACTATCGGTCGAATAGTCGGGGGTGTGACATGCAGTGCTAAGTTACTCATGCTTTTGCGGCAGAGGTGTAAAAAAGGTTCAATGCACAGAGTAAATAAGGGACCAGAGAGGGGATCACCTTGGCGAATTCCTCTAGCAAATGGAAAAGGTGCTAAGAGAGACGAGCCACACTTGATTAAACATCTTGCGTTCAAATACAGAGTTTGTATGAAGGAAACAAAGACAGGACCGAAGTTGTATGCGAGAAGAGTTGTAAAAAGATAGGAATGTTCAATGCTATCGAAGGCAGCTTCTTGATCGAGAGAGAGGATTGCTAATGGGATATCTTCTTTATTTGCGTATTGTATTGCATCCCGCATCAAGTGTAGGTTTGAGTATATTGAACGCCCTGGCACACAATAGGTTAGATCTTCATTAATTATTGTGGGGAGCAGCCTGCTTAACCGATTTGTTATAGCTCTAGATATTATTTTGTAATCTGTTGTTAATAGTGAGATTGGTCGCCAGTTTTTAATCATAAGCGGATCCCCTTTTTTTGGAACCAACGTCAGGACAGATTTCTGCATTGATTTTGGTAGTATTTTTGTTGTGAGAGAGTATTCTACCACTTTTGTGAAAAAAGGAGATAAAGTGTTCCAAAACTGTAGATAAAATTCGCACGATATGCCATCGTTTCCGGGTGCCGTTCTTTTGTTAAGCTGACCCAACGCTATAGTTAGTTCGTCACTGGATATCATGTGCTCGTTATTTTTGTTTTCTTCAGGTGACAGCGTCGGAATATCTATGTATATATCACGATCAATAGTGCATGCTTGTGAGCAATAGTGACTTGAGTAGTGACGTCTCATCTCATCTCGAATTTTGCAGTCATCGCTAGTTATTTGATCTTCAATTCTTAATTTAGTTATATTAACATGTGTAACTCGGTCTGAATACATTTTTAAAAACTCTGAAGAGGATGTATTGCCAGTGAAAGTTATGAGAGCAGTGTTTTGACTTCGAATGATGAGAGCTATTTCGCTGTAACGTTTCCGAATATCGCTTTCTATAATTTTCAGCATTACATTTTCTTGTACTGTCAAAATACCCTTGGATTGTAGATATTTGTCAGCCATCTCAAGTTCAGCTAGGTCACTGTATCCTTCAGGTTTCTTAATAGACATGAATCTTTGAGTTACAATTCTCACTTCCATTTTAAAATCATCCCAACATTTGTTTGGATTGTCATATGTAGAGAGAATTAAACTGTAGTGTGCAATGATGTTTTTTATCAGTTCTTGATATGATTTGTTTTTGAGAACAGAATTTTTGATTCTCCAGTAGGCTGGACCCTGTGATTTTTTTTTCGTTATGCTTATGTTTACCCCTACTCCTATATGATCGGAGAATGAGGGGTGTGTATTGCTAGTAACTATGTGGTTTAGTAGCGATTGCGATATATATAAACGATCTAAACGTGCCCTTGGGATGTTGGCGTGAACCCCTGTGTAGGTGAACCCAAACTCGTTTGGATGCACTCTGTCCCATGCGTCATGAAGATCATGCGTTCGTAGAAAAATACGTAGGGAATCGGCGAGCCCTCTTCTCGTTTCTGTGCAGTTAGCCCGGTCTTTAAATGTGAGGGTCACGTTCCAATCACCCCCTATTATGAGGTGATCTTGTTGGTCTATTGATTGTACATATTGTGTGATGGCGTCCATTGTTCTTGAGGCCTGCATATCGTTTCTTGGCATATATACATTTACATAATGGCAAGGCGTATTATTGAGGGTGTAGCTAACTACATGAGCATAACCTGGTAACAATATAGTATGTATTGGGTCCTGAACACTGCTCAATAAATAATTATTTTTAAAAACAATTGCAGTACCAGAGTTGGGTTGTGACAGGGGGTTTATGAAAAACAAATAGTCACACAAATCAAAAGAAGTAGGGACGTCGGCAAGATTGGTTTCTTGTAAATAATAAACATCGGATTTAGTACGTTTCATATACACAGATAACATAGTTTGTTTAACATTTGACACGATTCCTCTTACATTAAGGGTTAGAATCGACATAATCGAATCTAAATCAAGCCTACTTAACGTTCTCACCTTCAATCGCAACTATAATACGCTGAAGGCGTCTTCTAAGATTATAGTTGTGAGCTATCTGATACAGTCGTTTAGCATGACAACTAGGCCAGATAAATCATTTGTGAATTCTAGGGCTAGTGGTGTAGGACATTTTAGACTTCTAGACTGAGAGAGAAAATCTCCCAGTTTTGCAGGATTGATCGGGTAATTAGAGTTTTTAGGGTCTAATTGATGAGCGTAGCGAAGTCTCCATCCCACTCTTATAGGGCTTTGTCTGTGTGTTTTTTTTTTTTTTGTTTTTTTTTGTTTGTAAGCACTCCACAGGTCGCAAGGGTTGACTGATCAACATGAAACTTTTTTTGTACACGCAAACTCATCCAACTTAGAACTGTATAGTTTTTGGAATGAATCGGTCAGACCGATTTTGAGAAAAATCATCTCAAAGTTTCTAAAAACCCATAAGATTTGGCTGGGCAGAAAATGTTGGAAAATGAAACCTCTCCAAATAGGATGAAATTTTCTCTAAATGTGTAAACATGGATTTTACACATTATTACGATTTTTTAAGCAATTCTGATCAGTCGTTTTGAAGAAAAAAATAAAAATAACTGATAATATTCATCAAATATATCATACAAATTGTTACAGAATTAAGTTGTTGAGATTCACTGCTTTCTAGATTCAAGAGTTGACCAACAATGAAGTATTTTTTATATGCGTCAAGGTGTGTAGATTACCAGAGTCAATAAGGTTTCAAGATTAGAACTACTTTAACGACTTTTATAGCTTATTCAGATATCAAGGTGTGTAGAATACCAGAGTCGATAAAGTAGCAAGGGTAGAACTACTTCAACGACTTTTATACCTTATTAGGATATCTCGCTCATCTTACAACGCATATTTCGCGTTTGACTAGTTTAAAAACCATAGCTTTGATTGCATTTTCACTTTTAGTCTTAATCTTTTCCTTTTGAGAACTCGAGTATGCAGAGCTGTTGGAATGAGAAAAGTTGCTGCTATTGTCATCATCAGTATGACTTCCTTCTGACAACAGTTTTTTTTTTGCTTTATTTACATGCACATTTCCATCAGTCTTTTCTACACTACTTACGTCCCCCTTTTTCCTTTTGGATAAAGGAAAGTGAGCTATAAGTGGGAGGTCTTCTGAACTGAAAACTCGATTTTTCCGCCTGTTTCGTTCTAGAAGCTCTTGTGTCGGACAGTCTTGTCCTGGCTGCAAAACTGGACCATCCGTGCTGCGCGAGGTGCTGCGTTGATCATCAGACACATCCATATTGTTGTCGTCTGACTTAGATGCCGCGTTTTCATTTGAATCTTGGGTTGCTTCGTTTTCTTCAGCATACGGCGGCATAAGGATGCGCGCTGTATGCTTTGGAAGGATTTTCAGAATTTCTTGCGTAACTTGAGGATTGATTGTAGGTATGGCACTTTGTTCAGGAGCTCGGTTTGCAACAATGTCCGCAAGCGTTAAATTCAGCCTATTGCCAACAGGCGTCGAAGATGGAGGTGCTGGTCTTTGACTAGGTTCACTTTGTGGGCACAGGCGCGCCATATGGCCACTGGATTTACATTTGTAGCACTTAGCATCGTCAAGTGCAAGAAATATTGTCCATTGACCTTCATCAACAGGTAAGTTGATCATCGGTGGAAACGTGTCAACATCTTTTATGATCATGTAGACTATTCGCCTGAACGATTTGATGTGTTTTAAATCACTTCTTTCGCATCCTATATTTATTTCCCTGATTTCACTGGTAAGTTTTCCGTACTTCGAGAGTGCTGTTTTCAGTACATCGTTATCAAAATCAGGTAGAACATTTGACAGTACTATTTTTGTGGCTCCAGTTACATACCGCCTAGCTGGCACAAAAATACCATTGATGGAAATACCTCCATCGTCAACCAATAAGTCCACACATTCCTTATTTTTAAGGTAAACACAAACGCGTCCGCCACCAATGCGTGATGCGTGGCTTAGATTAATACCGTTAACTAGATCTGCAACTGCATATATGTAGTCTCTGATGGTAATGTTCGGTATGCTATCTAAAACGACAGCATTTCGTTTATCGGGCCTGTACGACGGTCCTGTAGACTGTCCAGGCCCCCCTGGGTTTACGGCCCCAGGCCTACTGTTCATTTTAAATTAACAAAAACTTCACATTATGTCTTATAAAACACTTAAAAACTCGAAAATTGTATTCACTTTGAACGATGTATTTAGAACGGTCAGTATAGTGTACCTGTAGCACGGTGATTCACGGAGCCGATGTACACACGTCCGCTCTGCTCGAGATTTCGAGAGAGAGAGAGAGAGAGAGAGAGAGAGAGAGAGAGAGAGAGAGAGAGAGAGAGAGAGAGAGAGAGAGAGAGAGAGAGAGAGAGAGAGAGAGAGAGAGAGAGAGAGAGAGAGAGAGAGAGAGAGAGAGAGAGAGAGAGAGAGAGAGAGAGAGAGAGAGAGGGAACCAGAACTGTAGAGTAAAACGACGAAAAACCCATGTCGGGATGGTCGACCATGGCGGGAATCGAACCCCGGTCTAGGAATTTCGATTTCCGTCATGGTCGCCCCTCCTGATAGAGGTGCATTGAGATTTCCCTCTGTCCTTCAGGTCAATACTGGGATGGTTCCTTAACAACAGGCCACGACCGTCTCCTTCCCACTATCCAAAAACGCCTAATGAAATAATCTTTCATCTCATCATCCCACCATCTCATATATCATTCACTGACGCCAATAGATCTTAGTAATCAGTCAAGAACGTCGTTGAACCCAATATAACAAAAAATAATAATATTAAAAAACTAGAATGCACTACCAAGTCAATTTTCCAGATTATTATCATCTTATATGCTTCATGGAAATAAACACGGCATTTCTAACCAAAGCTTAAGCCTACAAGAACCTTATTATTATCTTTAATTCTCCTACAGTAAAATAATTAGAGGAAGATAGCGTGTCCTGTGTTTATCAGGTTACCATAGCAACTGTAGAAAAATTGGGGCCAAACAATTGAACTAATACTGAAATTGTGATTGAAGAACACAATTTGGGAGACTCATTAGTCATTAGATGAGCGTAGCAAAGTCTCCAGCCCACTCTTACAGGGGTTTGTCCGTGTGTTTTTGTATTTTTGTTTGTTTGTTTGTTTGTTTGTTTGTAAGCACTCCACAGGTCGCAAGGGTTGACTGATCAACATGAAACTTTTTTTGTGTACGGAAACTCATCCAACTTAGAACTGTATAGTTTTTGGAATGAATCGATCGGACCGATTTTGAGAAAAATCATCTCAAAGTTTCTATAAACCCCGTAAGATTTGGCTGGGCGGAAAATGTTGAAAAATAAATTCTCTCCAAATGTGTATACATGAATTTTACAGATTATCACGCTTTTGTATGCAATTCCAATCAGCCGTATTGAAGAAAAAAAATAACTGATAATATTCATCAAATGAATCATAAAAATTGTAACAGAATTAAGTTGCCGATTGATTCACTGCTTTCTAGATTCAAGAGTTGCCCAACAATGTAGTATTTTCATATGCGTCAAGGTGTGTAGAATACCAGAGTCGATAAAGTAGCAAGGGTAGAACTACTTTAACGACTTATATAGCTTATTCAGATATCTCGCTCATCTTACAACGCATATCTCGCGTTTGCCTAGTTACAACAATGTATGATCACTTGACAAAAGTCTTGATTCCTCAAGAAAAATATAATCATGTTCTTCTTAGAACTAGTCAAACGCGAAATATGCGTTGTAAGATGAGCGAGATATCCCAATAAGGTATAAAAGTCGTTGAAGTAGTTCTACCCTTGCTACTTTATCGACTCTGGTATTCCACACACCTTGATATCTGAATAAGCTATAAAAGTCGTTAAAGTAGTTCTACTCTTGCCACTTCATTGACTCTGGTATTCTACACACCTTGACGCATATACAAAATACTTCATTGTTGGTCATCTCTTGAATCCAGAAAGCAGTGAATCTCGACAACTTAATTCTGTCACAATTTTTATGATATATTTTATGAATATCATCAGTCATTTTTTTTTCTTCAAAACGGCTGATCAGAATTGCTTACAAAATCGTGATAATGTGTAAAATCCATGTATACAAATTTAGAGAAATTGTCATTTAATTTGGAGAGATTTTATTTTTCAACATTTTCCGCCCTGCCAAATCTTATGGGGTTTTTAGAAACTTCGAGATGATTTTTCTCAAAATCGGTCAGACCGATTCATGCCAAAAACTATACAGTTCTAAGTTGGGTGAGTTTGCGTGTACAAAAAAGTTTCATGTCGATCAGTCAACCCTTGCGACCTGTGGAGTGCTTACAAAAAAAAAAAAAAAAAAAAAAACACACGCACAGACAAAGCCCTATAAGAGTGGGATCATCATTTTCGTCTTTTACTGCTCATCGGTATTAGTAGATGACTAATTGTCTGGATCCCTAAATCTGGCAAGGTCATCCGGCTTCTGAGAAATGAGTGAAACATGCAATGCCTCCCTCCCCCTTTCCCTCCCCTTTCCAACCAAGACGTTCTTGTCGTAATTTTCAATTGGTTGCGGCTATGCGAGTGGAAAAGTGTATGAATGCGTACAATGTACAATTAGCAAAGATGACAAGGTCATTCTGACTTGCAGGCACATGATATTTTCTTGTGCATCCAAAGCCCCATTATTGTAATTGATGAGCGTAGCGAAGTCTCCATCCCACTCTTATAGGGCTTTGTCTGTGTGTTTTTTTTTTTTTTTTTTTGTTTGTTTTTTTTTTTTTTTTGTTTGTAAGCACTCCACAGGTCGCAAGGGTTGACTGATCAACATGAAACTTTTTTTGTACACGCAAACTCATCCAACTTAGAACTGTATAGTTTTTGGGATGAATCGGTCCGACCCATTTTGAGAATCATCATCTCAAAGTTTCTAAAAACCCCATAAGATTTGGCTGGGCGGAAAATGTTGAAAAATAAAATCTCCCCAAATGGGATGAAATTTTCTCTAAATGTGTATACATGGATTTTACACATTATTACGATTTTTTGGGAAATTCTGATCAGTCGTTTTGGAGAAAAAAAATAAAATGACTGATAATATTCATAAAATATATCATAAAAACTATGACAGAATTAAGTTGTCGAGATTCACTGCTTTCTAGATTCAAGAGTTGACCAACAATGAAGTATTTTTTATATGCGTCAAGGTGTGTAGAATACCAGAGTCAATGAAGTGGCAAGAGTAGAACTTCTTTAACGACTTTTAAAGCTTATTCAGATATCAAGGTGTGTAGAATACCAAAGTCGATAAAGTAGCAAGGGTAAAACTATTTCAAGGACTTTCATACCTTATTCAGATATCTCGCTCATCTTACAACGCATATTTCGCGTTTGACTAGTTTTATAATATGCAAAGTCTCCATCCCACTCTTATAGGGCTTTGTCTGTTTGTGTGTGTGTTTTTTTTTTTGTAAGCACTCCACAGCTCGCAAGGGTTGACTGATCAACATGAAACTTTTTTTATACATGCAAACTCATCCAACTTAGAACTGTATAGTTTTTGGAATGAATCGGTCTGACCGATTTTGAGAAAAATCATCTCAAAGTTTCTAAAAACCCCATAAGATTTGACTGGGCGGAAAATGTTGAAAAATAAAATCTCTTCAAATGGGATGAAATTTTCTCTAAATGTGTAGACATATATTCTACACATTTTCGTGATTTTGTATGCAATTCCAACCAGCCGTCTTGAAGAGAAAAAAAATAACTGATAATATTCATCAAATATATCATAAAAATTGTGACAGAATTAAGTTGTCGAGATTCACTGCTTTCTATATTCAAGAGTTGACCAACAATGAAGTATTTTTCATTTACACTATTCAAACGCAAAATATGCGTTGTAAGATGAGCGAGATATCTGAATGAGGTATAAAAGTGCTTGAAGTAGTTCTACCCTCGCTACTTTATCGCCTCTGGTATTCTACACACCTTGATATCTGAATAAGCTATAAAAGTCGTTAAAGTAGTTCCACTCTTGCCACTTCATTGACTCTGGTATTCTACACACCCTGACGCATATACAAAATACTTCATTGTTGGTCAACTCTTCAATCTAGAAAGCAGTGAATCTCGACAACAAAATTCTGTCACAATTTTTATGATTCATTTGATGAATATTATCAGTTATTTTATTTTTTTCCTTCAAAACGGCTGATTGGAATTGCATACAAAATCGTGATAATGTGTAAAATCTATGTATACACATTTAGAGAAAATGTCATTCCATTTGGAGAGATTTTTGATGAGCGTAGCGAAGTCTCCATCCCACTCTTATAGGGCTTTGTCTGTGTGTGTTTTTTTTTTTTTTTTTTGTAAGCACTCCACAGGTCGCATGGTTCAACTAATCGACATGAGAATTTTTTTGTACACGCAAACTCATTCAACTTGGAACTGTATAGTTTTTGGAATGAATCGGTAGTACCGATTTTGAGAAAAATCATCTCAAAGTTTCTAAAAACCTCATAAGATTTGGCTGGGCGGAAAATGTTGGAAAATAAAATCTCTAAATGTGTATACATAGATCTTACACATTATCACGATTTTGTATGCAATTTCAATCAGCCATTCCGAAGAAAAAAAAATAACTGATATTATTCATCAAATATATCATAAAAATTGTGACAGAATCAAGTTGTCGAGATTCACTGCTTTCTAGATTCAAGAGTTGACGAACAATGAAGTATTTTTTATATGCGTCAAGGTGTGTAGAATACCAGAGTCAATGAAGTGGCAAGAGTAGAACTACTTTAACGACTTTTATAGCTTATCAGATATCAAGGTGTGTAGAATACCAGAGTCGATAAAGTAGCAAGGGTAGAACTACTTCAACGACTTTTATACCTTATTAGGATATCTCGCTCATCTTACAACGCATATTTCGCGTTTGACTAGTAGTTTTCAACATTTTCCGCCCAGCCAAATCTCATGGGGTTTTTAGAAACTTCGAGATGATTTTTCTCAAAATCGGTCCGACCAATGCATTCCAAAAACTATACAGTTCTAAGTTGGATGAGACAAAAAAAGCTCCATGCTGCCCAGTCAACCCCTGCGACCTGTGGAGTGCTTACAAAAAAAAAAACACATAGACAAAGCCCTATAAGAGTGGGATGGAGACTTTGCTACGCTCATCAATCAAGGTGTGTAGAATACCAGAGTCAATGAAGTGACAAGAGTAGAATTACTTCAACGACTTTTTTTAGCTTACTCAGATTTCAAGGTGTGTAGAATACCAGAGTCGATAAAGTAGCTAGGGTAGAACTACTTCAAGGACTTTTATACCTTATTCAGATACTGTATCTCGCTCATCTTAGAACGCATATTCCGCGTTTGTCTAGTTATACAAATAACTATAGGCAAACGCGAAATATGCGTTGTAAGATGAGCGAGATATCTGAATAAGGTATAATCAGTCCTACATTTGCTACTCTATCGACTCCGGTATTCTTCACACGCTGTCCTTCATTTAATTGCTACTTTATCTTCTCTGGTATTTTACACACCCTGACGAATATAAAAAATAGGTAATTCTTTGGCAAATATCGAATCTAGGAAGCCGTGAAACTTGGCTCATTTCCTTATATTTGATGTATAAAAACAGTTATCTGAATTTTTTTCTTCGATGCGGCTGGTTCGAATTGCTTACAAAATGGTGGTTGTGTATCATCATTCATGTTTGAACACTCATGAATTTTTTTTTTTCCGGAGAGGTTTAATTTTTTCGCATTGTCTCACCCAGCCTAATCTTATGGGGTTTTTAAAAACTTTGACATGATATTTCTCAAAATCTATCCTACCAATTAATTCCAAAAACTATACAGTTCTAAGTTGTAAAAGTTCGCCCGTACAAATAAAAGTTTCATGTTGATCAGTCTACCCATGTGACCTGTGCGGTGCTTACAAACAAACAAAAAAACTTATCAAAAAAACACACAGACAAAGCTCCATAAGAGTGGGATGGAATCTTCGCTACGCTCATCTAACTAGTCAAACGCGAAATATGCGTTGTAAGATGAGCGAGATATCCTAATAAGGTATAAAAGTCGTTGAAGTAGTTCTACCCTTGCTACTTTATCGACTCTGGTATTCTACACACCTTGATATCTGAATAAGCTATAAAAGTCGTTAAAGTAGTTCTAATCTTGCCACCTTATTGACTCTGGTAATCTACACACCTTGACGCATATAAAAAATACTTCATTGTTGGTCATCTCTTGAATCTCGAAAGCAGTGAATCTCGACAACTTAATTCTGTCACAATTTTTATGATATATTTGATGAATATTATCAGTCATTTTATTTTTTTTCTTCAAAACGGCTGATTGGAATTGCATACAAAATCTTGAAAATGCGTAAAATCTATGTATACACATTTAGAGAAAATTCCATTGCATTTGGAGAGATTTTATTTTTCAACATTTCCCGCCCAGCCAAATCTTATGGGGTTTTCAGAAACTTTGAGATGATTTTTCTCAAAATCGGTTCGACCGATTCATTCCAAAAACTATACAGTTCTAAGTTGGATGAGTTTGCGTGTACAAAAAAGTTTCATGTTGGTCAGTCAACCTTCGTGACATGTGGAGTGCTTACAAAAAAAAAAAAAAAAAAAAAAAAAAAAAACACACACAGACAGAGCCCCATAAGAGTGGGATGAAGACTTCGCTACGCTCATCAATTTATACGGTCATTCAACTGAACTACACTAGTAAAGTATGTTGATTGTATGCAGCAAGATGCATTGAGGGTTGCGTTGGTCTGCCGGGCGGAGCGGCAAACCAACGCAACCTTGGTATGCAGTTTGAGCTCGATTCCATGTAGTGATACCAACTGACGGGATGGCTGAATCCCTACCCCTTGGAAAGTCGTCACTCAGAAAGTCGGTTCTTATATATAATTAAATGTATTAATTGCATCTCTACCCCTCGGAATGTCTGTTCCATGGAAACTCATCCCCCGCTGTTTAAATATACGAAAACAATTACTGAAACTGGGTTCTTTGGAAAGTCTTTTCTCACCCAAGGTCGTCACCAATAATATTACATCTCTCGTTGCCGCGAGTGTTACGACTGAAATCTGTTTCAATCATTTTGTGAAGCGACAATATATATGAACACGTGTATTTAGATTTCAGTCAAAACACTCGCGGCAACGAGAGATGTAATATTATTGGTGACGACCTTGGGTGAGAAAAGACTTTCCAAAGAACCCAGTTTCAGTAATTGTTTTCGTATATTTAAATAACGGGGGACGAGTTTCCATGGAACAGACATTCCGAGGGGTAGAGATGCAATTAATACATTTAATAATATATAAGAACAGACTTTCTGAGTGACGACTTGAACGAGTGACGACTTTCAAAGGGGTAGGGATTCAGGCAACCCCCAACAGACTTTATCGTATTATAAAGGAGTACTGACTCGCGTCTTCAAAGTGAAATATTTCCGGGGACAGAATCTGAGTCCTCGGTCCTGATTGCCTGAAACGCAACTATCGCTTTTATATAGAACAAAAATTCTATACAATGCCACCGGTACTGTAGCCACTCTAATTTGCATCTAGTTCACAAGGGAATCCTCTAGATTGCGACAGATAATCGGGACCTTTGGCTCTGAAGTGACAGCATGAAACCACAAATGCCTTCTATGTTATTAGTATGGGAGTTGAAGCACCTTAGCCACCCTCGGTAGCTCGGCCAGCTGAGGCACCGCTTGAGAAACTGGAGTCACCGTTGGCGTGGGTTCGAATCCCGCATAAGGCATGGGTTTGTGTAAATGTCCTCTCACTTATCATCACTTCATACATTCATAATCATCAGCTCATTCGTACCTCCGTATAACCTAGCTGTTGGTGGGGTCGTTAAGCAAACAATAATCATCATCATCATGAAGCACCTTCGTTATATATTATGATAAAGTATGTCGGTGTGCTTAGCTCTCGAACTTCGAATTGTGAAGACTGAGTCGATTTAGTGAAATATCAGTTTTAAAACTTTTTGGGACTTTGAATAGTAGGGCCTATGAGATAAGGATTAGGCTAAGGACTAAAGAAGATTAGGCTGGACAAGAAAATTTGAGAAATAAAATTCCTCACAGATAATTCAAATTTTTCCTGAATGTTAACACAAAAATGATACACATCAATACAAACTAGGAAAACGAGATGAGCTTAGAAGTATGGCAATCCAGAATGAAAAATATTCTGTCAGCTCAATTCACATTTACGGACCTTGGATTACTTCAAACGTTCAAAAACCTCACCTGCAACTTGTTCATATATGTACAGATAGTGCTGCAACCTGTCGCATATACACTTTGCAAAATCAATTGATCCAAATATTCAATAAAATGTACACTTTTATCGCGTTTTCCTAATTTCTTTGTTATTTCTGATCCGATTGTTGCAAAAATATCTGAAAAGGTGTCTAATAGTATTTTTCATATTCGGTGAAAATTTGAGAGCGTTTGAAAAATTCTTGTTCTTCAGGTATTTTCCCTCCGGGTTATTCTTATGAGGATTTTTCAAACTACGATTTTTTCCAGAGAAACCTTTCAACCGATTTTTCTGAAAAACAATCCCAGCCTATTCTGATATGACAGAAATATGTAGAAAAAGTTTCAAGTCAATACGTAATTTTTCCTGACCTGCATGCCGCATACAAAATTACAAAAAAGAAAAAAAAAGAAAACATAAAAACCTAGCCCATTTTTTTTCGGTATGTGGAATGGAATCTTCGCTACGCTCATCTACGTAGTAAGCAATTCGAACAAGCCGTTTTGAAGAAAATAGCTTTCTGTCAAGTGACCTATATAGCTCACTCATTGTTGAAATTGACAGACAACAATGTCAATCAGTTGGAATTGACTAATCAGAATATTTGGCAGTCCACCAGTTCGCTGTATTGCTATGGTAACTATTGTTTGTGTCATTTGCTACGCGAAAAAAGCCTATAACTCAATAAATGTTTTTTATTATTAAAACAGATTTAAATGCTCGCAGAGTTATGTTTGCAAGATTCACGACTTTCCAGATTCGATATTTACTGAATGAAGTATATTTTATGAGTCAGGGTGGTTAGTTTTCTATTACGATTATGATTGTTTGCTTAACGACCCCACCATCAGCTAGGTTATATGGGGGTACGAATGAGCAGGTGATTATGAAACAATGAAGTGATGATAAATGAAAGGACGATTACAAAATCCTACGACTTGAGCGGTACTCGAACCCACGTTCAAAGGTGACTCCAGTTTCTGAAGCGGTGCTTCTGCTGACTGAACTACCTGGAGAGGTATATGGTTTCTCATATAGATAACTCGCTCATCTTACAACGCATATGCTGCGTTTGCCTAGTAATTTTTAATGCAATTTGAATCTGCGATTCAGAATCAGAGCGTCTACATTACATGAATTTCTTTCTTTATATTCAACTTAGATGTACTTGCGGCATCCAATGAATGATTAATGAGATGAAAATTTCTCAGGTAATGAAATTTCTCTGATTGATTTCCAATATAAATACAAGACACGTTCACAAAAAGTCCACAAAGTCTGATACCGGCTTGTCCGTGGTTTCAAAATAAAAAAATGCTATGTTGGATATAAATGAATAATGGTGAAAAATGAAAAGTTTAATTGACAATGAAGTGCCAAATATTGTATGACGCATTTCAAGATATCTGAATTGAAAGAGTGAAGAGAATGAGAATGAAGTTGAAGAGAATGAAAGTATAATAGTAATGGGAAGGACAGTGAGAAGGAAGCGGGTTGGCCTATATTAAAAGAAAAGAAAATCAAATGCAGAAATCAGAAGTGAACGAATATTTAGTAGGCGCAGGCTTGAAGCATCCTACTCTTTTCTCTCTCAGTGGAATCAGTCAATCACTATTAATACCATTATCATCTGACAGTTCAATTGGAACGGGAAGGAAAAATACGGGCTACCACGGTATGCGGCGTAACTACTGCAGGGGCAGCCGGGGCAATCGCCCTGGGCCTTTACCGCGAGGCTATCATTCGACTATCTTTCGATATTATATATCGATATGTATTCGATAGGCTTTCGACTATCATTCAAAATAACGTCCTAGGCCTAGCTAGCTCCAAGAAACTGAAGACTGTGATTGTTTTTTATTCACTAGTAGAGCCAAGTAAGTATCATAGTAACAAGTCCAGTATTTGTGTATTTCCATTGTTGTTAGAGCAAAATCCTTGCACTGCTCTTGAGGTAGGCTGAAAGTAGGTCATATTTTTGCGTTCTAAGAGACCGTGATTCGGTCATTATCTCGTATTGTCATGGTATTCAGCTCTTCTAGAGAACATTACCCAATCAAAATCCTTAGTCTCTTGGAGCTAGCTAGGTCTGGGACCTTATTTTGAGTGGCAGTCGCGGTAAGGGTCCTTGGCCCTATAACCTCGAGGGCCCCATGTTACCCTCTCTGTTGCTCAGTCAGCTAAGGGACCACTTTAAAAACTGAAGCCATCGTTGGGCGGCCCGCGTGGGTTCGAGTCCTACTTAAGGCATGTGTTTTTGTAATTGTCCTTTCACTTATCATCACGTCATACTTTCATTTTCATCTGCTGATTAGTCCCCCATATAACCTGGATGTTGGTGGGGTCGTTAAGCAAAACTATCAAATATAGGATCCCCGAGAAAATAAATATGAATGGTTTGAAAATTTACTTGTCTCGAACATTTTCAAACTGATGAAATGATTTTGATATGATATTCTTTTTGCAATTTATGGAATCAACAAGAGTAGGCTAGTAGGAAAGATGAAGGGGGTATATAAAGAGTTGAATATAAAGCTGGATTTCCATGCACGCGATTCTCATATTGCGCGATACCATGTCGCGCGTCATGGCGGCTCAAAGTCGCGAGGCGGCAGACCACTGACCAATCAGGGACAAGTCGCGAATCGCTTCACGAAAGTAGAGGTTTGTTCAACATTCGAGCGAGACGATAATTGATGTAAGATACAAAAGTTTGACTATATGGTATAATTGGTAATTGTTGAAAAGCCTATGTAACACAGCATCAACTGACTATAACGTTTGCGAAATAAGCGTGAAAAATGTTTTCCTTTCCCAGGGAGGAGGGGCCCATGCCAGAAATTTTTCCCGGGGCCTATAATATCTAGTTACGCCAATGGCACCTAGCACATAGCTTGAATCTGCGATCGGGAACTGACATTCGTCGAAGAGACGAAGGCGCGAACCACCCGCGCGCTAGTGGTGTGACATGGAAGGGACAGTCGATCGGAACCAAGGAACTTACTTCTCTCGTGTACAAAAGCATGGTAATAAATAAGGGTAGAGTGAGTCATGACCTTGAATCAATGATCATTCATCTTGAATTAATGTCAGGAATAGTTCTCAGAGCTGTGGTCAAAAAATCACACTATGACTGCAGGACAGTTGATGTAGGCCTATCGATCTCTCTTCTCCTCCCTTTCTCTCACTCACTCTTCAATAGACAATTTCATACTTGACCGTAATATTCCTTGGTAGTACATTTTCGAATATTATCCGCTTCAAACCAATATTTCAACCACAGCCTTCTTTATTACTGATGTTTTAAATACATATACTATGGTTTTACTCTCTAGTTTTACTCAAGGTCCACTCGATCTCCGCTCCTAGCGGACAGTCGGCAAACCGACAATTTGCAGTATTGTCCGCAGTTTGCCGACTGTCCGCTAGGAGCGGAGTTCGAGTAGACCTTGGGTTTTACTGAAGTACAACCTATCTTGACTTAATTGTTCTACAACAATGTATTTTGTTATATATGAATAAAAGAATTATTATTATTATTATAATCCAATTGGTATTTTTGACATTTTAATTTTATGCAAAATATCTGTTAAATATGTAAGCAACATTCACTCATTAGAAGGATACAACTCATATGCAGTAACAAGTAAAAGTAAAGGTGGGGGTGGAATTCTTATGTTTGTCAAAAATAGTATATCATTCGAAAAGGGTATTGTTCATTTGAACCATTTCGAAAGTTTAAATGGAATTCTAACGTTCAACAACAATTGTAAACTAAATATAATAGCTATATACAGACCCCCTTCAGAACATAAAGGTCAGTTCATTTGTGAACTTGATGAATACCTACAAACTGTAAATGGAGATGCTATTGATGTCGGGGATATAAATATAAATTTATTAGATGATAAAGATCATACAGTTCAAACTTACGGTAATATTCTAACGATAAATGGATTTTATAAAAGCATTGTTGGAGCTACCAGGGAGGAAATGAGAGGAAAAGTTCTAAAGATATCATGCATCGATCATATATTTATTAGAAATTATAAGAAATTTTTAATATTGACGAGGTTACCGATCCTAACGATGACCAAATATTGTTTACAAAATGCTTGAGTGAATCTAAAATAGAGAGGAAACTCCAGTCAATAGAGTGGAGCACATTATTAGTGATAGATAATGCCACTGACCTATATGATAATATAGAATCTAAATTTAAAGAATGCTATGACAGCGCAACATTTGTACGCAAAGATTTACGTGATAAGAAAAGAATTAGGAAAGGCTGGATGACAGATAATTTGTATTAACTAGTCAAACACGAAATATGCGTTGTAAGATGAGCGAGATATCCTAATAAGGTATAAAAGTCGTTGAAGTAGTTCTACCCTTGCTACTTTATCGACTCTGGTATTCTACACACCTTGATATCTGAATAAGCTATAAAAGTCGTTAAGTAGTTCTAATCTTGCCACTTTATTGACTCTGGTATTCTACACACCTTGACGCATATAAAAAATACTTCATTGTTGGTCAACTCTTGAATCTAGAGAGCAGTGAATCTCAACAACTTAATAGGCTTCTGTCAAGTGACGTCACTCATTGTTGCAAGAGACAGACAACAATGTGCACCAGTTGGAATTGACCAATCAGAATGTTTTGTAGTCCACCAGTTCGCTGTGTTGCCATAGTAACGATTGTTCGTCATTTGTTACGTGACAGAAGCCTATTCTGTCACAATTTGTATGGTATATTTGATGAATATTATCCGTTATTTTATTTTTTTCTTCAAAACGACTGATCAGAATTACATACAAAATCGTTATAATGTGTAAAATCCATGTATACACATTTAGAGAAAATTTCATCCCATTTGGAGAGATTTTATTTTTCAACATTTTCTGCCCAGCCAAATCTTATGGGGTTTTTAGAAACTTTGAGATGATTTTTCTCAAAATCGGTCTGACCGATTCATTCCCCAAAACTATACAGTTCTAAGTTGGATGAGTTTGCATGTACAAAAAAAGTTTCATGTTGATCAGTCAACCCTTGCGACCTGTGAAGTGCTTACAAGAAAAAAAAAAAACACAGACAAATAAGCCCTATAAGAGTGGGATGGAGACTTTGCTACGCTCATCAATAATTCGTGAAAGGGATCAAGTTTTCAGAAAACTCAAAGATTGCGAACATTCTATACGAAATGTTTTACGAAATGAATATCGAAAATTTAGAAATAAAACTCAATCTCAAATTTTACGTGCAAAAAATAAATATTATGAAGATATTTATTTATTTATTTATTTTATTCCATTTGTAATTAATACATGAGTGAGCCTATGGCTACCAACTAGACAACTAGTGTTATTGATAGGCCTAGTCAAAGGTTACATATACATAGTTATAACACAAATACATATTACATAGATATAAGATGATTAATACAATGATAAATAATAGTGATCAAATTAATATGTAGAAAATGAGTAATGGAATACCCACATAAGCAGTGCTCGTGTGTGGGAGAGGATATTTGTAGAAGAAATAATGTAGTTTGATTTCAAGATGGCTTGAGAGTTAGTTGAGATAAGTTTATTTAAGTTTATAAGTTTATCTAATTTAAATGTGTAGAGGGAGGTAATTTGGCTATAGTGTGGATAAATTCAGGTAAATACGTTTGAGTAAAAATCTGGCAGGTTTTTATTGAATAGATTTTCCCAGTGGTTTAAAGGTAGATTTGATAGCCATATGAGCATCTTTTTTAAAAAAATAGAGTAATTAGTGGAAAGTTTAGTATCTATAGGGAGCGAGTTGAAAAGTTTTGGACCGAGGTAGTCCAATTGTCTTTGTCCAAAGGAGGTGTTTTTCCTTGGTATTGTTATATTGTAAGTCAATGTTCTAGTAGTGTGTAGGTGGTCTGAGTTTTTGAATTTAGGAAGGTTTTTAAAAATATGAAGTAAGAGATTTTTTGCGAATAATACTCTTAAAGGGAGTACTTTAGAGTATTGGTTAGTTGAAATTGTGGCATAATCTCTTGGTTTATTTAAAATTATTTTCAAGACAAGATTTTGGATGATTTTTAGTTGATTAAGGTGAGTGCCAAGGGCGCCACCCCAGGCTAAGATAGCATATTGAAGATAGGACTGAAAGAGACCAAAATATATTAGTTTTAAATTAGGAAAAGAGAGAATATGTCTAAGTCTGACAAATTTGTATGTGATGGAACGAAGCTTTTTGCTTAAAATATTGATATGAGATTTCCATTTGAGTTGGTTATCTATGGTTATACCCAAGTATTTAGTTTCATTGACATATTTTAATTTAAGACATTTGCAGTTATTAATCAACAGAGGGCAGTTATGATTGTGCAGAAACATCCAAGAATTATCAATATTAGGGGTTTTATTATTAGGAAATGACATACATATAGTTTTTTCAATATTTAGGGTGAGTAGGTTGAAGTCTAACCATTTATATACTTCTTTAAGCCCAGATACAGCTTTCTGTAAAACTATTTCATTTGATGTGGCAGAAAACACTAGGGCAGTGTCATCAGCATAAGAGATTAAGTTACCATTTATTTGTAGGTTACACAGGTCATTTATATAAACTAAAAATAGAATCGGACCAAGTACTGTACCTTGTGGTACGCCATACTTTATTTCTCTAGGCTTACTTATACAATTTCTAAATTTAACATACTGAATTCTATCCATCAAGTAACTTTTCATTAAATTCAATGCAACGCCTCTAATTCCAATGTTTTCTAGTTTTTAGACGAGCTTTAGCGAGGATTCAATTTGACATACAGGAAAAAATTGGTGTTCGTTTTTATGTTTTTTTTTTTTTTGTTTTTATGTTTTTTTGTCGGTTCTCCACAGGTCAAACGGCTACAGCTATCAACTTCAAACTTTTTTTCGTCATGGTTCCTCATCTAACTTAGATCTGTATAGTTTTGTGGCATTATCGGGTGATAATTTTTTTTTTATGAATTTTAGAAATTTCAAAAATCCTCATTAGAATAACCCGGAGAAAAATACTTGAAAAATCAAAATTTTTCAAGACCTCTCAAATTTTCGCCGAATATAAAGGAAACTATTAAGCACATTTTGAGAGATTTTTCGCATCAATCGGATGAGAAATAACGAAGAAAACGCATTTATAAAGCATTTTCCCATCAATTTAGGCTATTACGGGAACCAATTAAATCTATAGCAACAAGTGTCACCAATTAATTCAAAACGATTGAAATGAATGAAGAGGAAGGCCGTGACATAACTGATTCTCGTAAGGTTTTTGAACGTTTGGAGTGATCCAAGGTCTGTAGATGTAGATTGGGTTGACAAATTATTTTTCATTCTAGATTTCTATACCCCTAAGCTCGTCTAACAACGCGCATCCCGCGTTTTCCTAGTTTTAACAATTTGGAATGATCGACGGTGTCAAAGGCTTTGGCCAAATCAAGAAAGATTGCTATTGTCTTTTTTGAATTGTCCATTGATGAAGAAATTATTAGACGAGCTTTAGCGAGGATTCAATTTGACATACTAAAAAAAATTGGTGTTCGTTTTTATGTTTTTTTTTTTATTTTTTTTTTTTATGTTTTTTTGTCGGTTCTCCACAGGTCAAACGGCTGCAGCTATCAACTTCAAACTTTTTTTCGTCATGGTTCCTCATCTAACTTAGATCTGTATAGTTTTGTGGCATTATCGGGTGGTAACTTTTTTTTTTATGAATTTTAGAAATTTCAAAAATCCCCATTAGAATAACCCAGAGGAAAATACTTGAAAAATCAAAATTTTTCAAGACCTCTCAAATTTTCGCCGAATATAAAGGAAACTATTAAGCACATTTTGAGAGATTTTTCGCATCAATCGGATGAGAAATAACGAAGAAAACGCATTTATAAAGCATTTTCCCATCAATTCAGGCTATTACGGGAACCAATTAAATCTATAGCAACAAGTGTCACCAATTAATTCAAAACGATTGAAATGAATGAAGAGGAAGGCCGTGACATAACTGATTCTCGTAAGGTTTTTGAACGTTTGGAGTGATCCAAGGTCTGTAGATGTAGATTGGGTTGACAAATTATTTTTCATTCTAGATTTCTATACCCCTAAGCTCGTCTGAGACCCCGTTTACATTACTACCATCCTACTATAGTAGAGTTACTAGAGTAGTTGAGTAGTAACTAATATTGCGTTCACACGGAAAAAAAATAAGTTCTTGGTTACTAGACGTTTTAGTTACATAATTTACCGCGTGAGTGTGTTTTGAGCTTTACAGCCTTCTAGCCAACGACACTAAAATAATTTTTGAAGGCTGTTTGCACAGCTGATTAGGCAATATTTACAACTTTCGCCGACGCCATCTTGAAATTATACTACCAGGCTACGATCGTACCAACCTATGAGCGTTCATACGGGTACATCTACTAGAGTAAACCTACTAACGGTAGTAAGTTAACTCTAGTAGCTTTTGTTACTAGCGTAGCAACTGATTTACGTTCACACACGGTAAGTTACGATCGTAGGTGGGGTTACTAGAGTAGTTGAGTAGTAATGTAAACGGGGTCTAACAACGCGCATCCCGCGTTTTCCTAGTATTTATAAGTGAGACTATCGCATCTTCCGTACTTAATTTTTCTCTGAAGCCAAACTGGTTAGAGGATAAAATTTTATGTTTATCAAAAAAAGATATTAGGCGGGTTTTTATGCATTTTTCAAGAAGTTTAGAGACATTGGTAAGTAGTGAAATTGGTCGGTAATTTTCTGGTTTGTCTTTTTCTTTAGATTTATAGATAGGTTTGATTATGGCAGTTTTTAGGACTTGAGGAAAAATACCACTAGTAATTACATTATTAAAGATGAACTCTAGGGGAGGTACAATGAAGTTACTGATAGATTTGATTGTAGATGCATCAATTTCGTCGATACCTGGAGCTGACTTGGTTTTTAGTTGGGTTATATACTTGAGTATTTCGGTTTTGGATACGGGGAATAGAAATATCGATTCTTTAATTTTGAGTTGATCTGATTGATGTTGTAAATTATTTTGAGTATTGTTTTTGTGCTTAATTTTTTCGGCATAGGTTTCTCCAACAGTTGTGAAGTAATCTACAAAAGTGTCGGCAATCAAGTGAGGGTTATCATTTGCATTTAATATTTTATCATTAACTAGGAATTCTTTGATATTATCCAAAGTGGATGTTTTCTTTATATTATCAGTTACTTCATTAATTGTTTTCCAAATGAGTTTTGGGTCGTTATTAGATTCGAGTATTTTAGTTTTATAATACATATTTTTAGTGTTTTTAATTAGCTTGGTCAGGAAGTTTCTATAAATAATAAATTTATTAAACTGAACAATTCAAAAAATAGTATCACAGACACTCGGCAGACAATAACTGAAATAATTGGAAAAAATAAAAAAGGATCTGTCGACCAGGTTATCAGCTAATATTTAGGTAAAAAATACAGCGACGAGATTATAGCAAATAACTTTGCTGACTCCTTTACTATAATGATATAGTCACTTTAAAACATGAATGTGATATTGTGACAGCAAGCAGTCGTATCAATAAACCTGCTATTCAATCTATGCTCATTCCGCCTCTTAGCTCAAGTTTTGTTAAAAATTCAATAGATTCAATGGACGTGAATGAACAGCCGGGAATTGATGGAATATGCATTAAAGACTTGAAATTAATTTCGACGGCTATAAGTCCTCTAATATCAAAGCTTATAAATATATCAATAAAAGAAGGAATTATACCATATAAATTGAAAGTTTCTATAATTAGGCCCATTTATAAAAAAGGTGATCATCTCTTATTATCCAACTATACAGACCAATTGCATTATTGCCTATACTACAGTATTGAGAAGATAATGGAACGGTGGATAACCTAAATATCTAAAAGACTACAATATTATTAATCCTTTACAATTTGGTTTTCACAAAGGGAGGAGTACGGTTGATTTACTTTCATTATTCTCTGATTATGTTAATTCTAGGCTTAATTCCAATCTTCATGTAATAGCACTTTTTATCGATTTTTCCAAGGCATTCGACACTCTGAATCACACACAATTAGCTTCAACTTTGGAACACGTAGGGATAAGAGGATATTTGCTTTCTTGGTTCAAAAATTATTTAGAAAATCGTCAATTGGTAGTTAAAGTAGGATAAAACATTGTCAGTTTCTATAAAAACATTGTTACTGGGGTTCCACAAGGTTCTATTCTGGGGCCTATATTGTACTTGTTATACACTAATGTTTTATACGATCATGTTATAAATAACCAAATCTATTTATATGCAGATGATACCCTTATAATCAGTGCCCATAGAGACCTAACTACAGCTGCTCATAATTTACAAACCAATTTTACAAATATTCTCAAAGTTACTCATGATTTAGATTTTTGGTGATAAATTCAAGTAACACTAAAATAATACATTTCTGCACTTCATTGAACAAACAGAGAAATAACTTTTTTGAAATCATATTTCATGACTATGACTGCCTTCATAGTATGAGTAGATGAGATGTATGCTTAGGCTGTCAAACAAAACTTGATGTAGTAAATGAACACGTCAATCTCGGACTTACAATTGATAGTTCCTTGGAGACCCCAATCTTTGGACTTGATTCTTGGAGACCCCATAACGATATTATTTGTGATAAATTAAAATCATGTGCTTATAATATATATATAAACTCAAACATATTCTCCCCATCTCCATTCTTAGAACAGTATATTTAGCTTTGGCTGAATCAGTAGTTAATTATGGTATTCTGGCTTGAGGCAATGTATCCACCTCTCAACTTCAAAACTTGACAGCTATTCAAAATATGATTATTAAAAATATTATACCTCATAATTCAATAGTAATTCCTTATCCGGATAGCAAGAGGTTATATCAAATTTTGAATATTCTTTCAATTAAAAAATTATTTAATTACCGGTTCATACTCAAGTATTACTACAATAACTCATGTAAAATACCCAACGAATGTAATCGTAACACAAGACTCGGAACGTTAGAGTTACACAAAATTCCTGCCTATAATAATAAACATATGGGAAACGACGTTTAGAGTATGCGATACCTATATTATTCAACGAAATACCTCTCGGTCTGAGAAAGTTAGAAAAATATCAACATGTTAAAACAGAAATTAGGAAATGGTTAGTTAATTATACTAATTTTGAAAATGATTGATCCAATTGTGCAGTGGGATACACTTATTGGATATTTATTGAATTATTTTTGTGCATCAACTTTTTATGTCTTTAGCTGTGTGGATATAATTTGTATTTCTTGATGTATAATGATATATTAATTTTTCAATTTCATGTCCACACATACATATATATGTATATATATATATATATATATATATATATATATATATATATATATATATATATATATATATATATATATATATATATATATACACATATATTTGATTTTGTATTCCTTAACTATTGAAAAAATTTCATTTATTTTTTCCTTGTATAATTTGAGAGTTGTGAAAACAGAAATAGATGATGGACACATTTTGTATTTCAAGTAGGCCTAACCCTTGATTTATAAGACAGTGAAAAAAAGTAAACAGTAAAGGTACGTTAATTCATAGAGCCACGGCAACACGAATTTGTCGTGCCGTCAAAATGAATGAGCCAATCACAGACTTGCCGTTCACTGTGGCCTTGAAAGTTGAATGAAGTTGAACATTTTGCCGGACGACAGACTTGCCGTGATGACGTAGACGACATCACGGCCACGTTTATACTCGAATTGTGTGTTCTGCGTACGAACTATCGACTGTCAAACTCGATCACTATCGACGTTGCCATGGTTATCGCATCGATTCGATATATAATTGCCTTGAGTCGGTGATAGTTTGCCGTGGTAGTATGAACGGTACAAATCATTTGATGTCCAACGGCGCCCGACAAGATTGCCGGCCGGCAAAAATGCCGTGGCTCTATGAACCTACCTTTAGTGAACTTGTTCATTGTTTCATGATATAGGCCTAAACCCGATTTTTGTCCAAGATATTAATTTTTATTTTTCATCCCACAGATAAGCTTTTTTGGCTTTGTGGAACAGCGTATTGATCAATCTTGTATGTATGTATTATTTAAATCTAATGAAAAAAAAAAAATTATTATTATTATTATTATTCAGATCATTCTTTTCTGATGAAAGAATGATTTAAATGAAGAAGACTGTGGTTTCAACTCAACAAGCTCTTTGATTCTAGGGACGTCGAGGTAAAAGTAGGAATGGATTTGGAAGGCTCTTCCAGACATCCATCTTGAGCCAATAATGCTTGAGATTATAGAACACATCATTAGGTGATGATTGATCTTGAAAACTTAATATTGTTTGATATACAATTCATATGAAATGAAAATTAATGATTATTATCACCATATTAAACAGGTTATTATTATTAGTATTATTAAATTATATTATTGAATATAGTGTTTTCTTTTTTCGTTATTATTATTCTCCGTCTGTTCCACAGATAAGCCTTGTGCTAGGCTTTGTGGAAAAAGTGAACCTCATGTTTTATGTGAATGAATGATGAACAAACACCATTACTACAATTAATATTAATTGTAAATACGATGCTTTAAACATGTTATCTTCAGTCAAGCCTGAATTTTTGGCTTTGTAGGATTTTATGATGAATGTTTCATGTAATAGTGTATTCAATGTGTGACCAATGAAAAAAAAAAAAATTATTATTATTCCAATATTTTATTCTCAATATTTCCAATATTTTTTTATTATTAATATAATAATAAATTACCTATAATAATGAAGATATCATTCAAACATCAAAGAATAGAGAATATCTTTTTCAGTGACATCAGAAGGTTTAGCTCGTTTCAAAACTAAGTATGACGTATGAACTGATTTTTTTTTCACAGGTCAATGAAAATAACTAGGATTGAAACTATCAATGTTAGACGTTAGTGACTATAGTGCTATTATGAGACTTTGGGACAACAATGTGCAGTGATGTGAAAATATTTCTGGAAAATGATTGGAATGAATGCCATAATTGCATTGAAAAAGTGATTAAGTGGGATACAATTGATGAGCTGATAATGATAAAAATATGACTGCCTTCATGGCTCATTCTGCATGCAACAGTACTAGGAAGACGCAGGATATGTGTGGTGAGATGAGCTTAGAACAGAGCTTTCCAACTGGTGGCCCGCGGGACCTTTTCAAATGGCCCTCGGTATGATCTCTGCAATTCTGCATCACTTATAAACTCTACAATCACTGCAATTGAATATTCAATGCAAATATTCTGTGCAGTCAAATTGAGAATATATCTTGCATCGTTAAGCACACAGGGTGTGTGCCATGTAACTTACAAGGACCTGAATCAAGACAATGACAAGAAGTGCAATTTCAAGTAATTCAATATTGATCTGAAAAAATCAGTTTCAAGAAGCTTGTATATGTGTGTACCTGAAATATGATGATTGTATATGGATGGGCACACCATATTGAAAACAGGTGAAAAATTAATGAAAACTATCGGAAAGTTACCTGTGTGGCCCACCTCAAATTACCCCATGAAAAAATGGCCCTCTGGGATATCTAGTTGGAAAGCCCTGGCTTAGAAGTATGGAAATCTGGAATGAAAAATATTCTGCCAGCTCTCTCCACACATCTACAGACCTTGGATTACTTCAAACGTTGATATTTATAGTGCAACCTGTCGCATATGTACTTTTCAAATCCATTGATCCTGATATTCAATCAAATGTATACTTTTATTGCGTTTTCTTTGTTATTTCTCATCCGATTGTTGTGAAAATCACTGAAAATATGCATGACAGCTTTGTCATATACAGTGAGAATTTGAAAGCTTTTGAGGAATTCTCATTTTTCAAGTACTTTTACTTCAGATTCTTGCGTTTTTTTTCAAACTTTATGAATTTTCTCCGGCAAAACCGTTCGACCGATTAAAAAAAAAAAAGAATCCCAACCTATTCTGGTGTGACACCGATATGCAGAAAAAGTTTCAAGTTGATTGCTATTTTTCCAATCTGTATACCGTGCACAAAATCTCCCCCCCCCCCCCCAAAAAAAAACAACATGAAAACAAAGCCCAATTTTTTTCGTTCTTTGGAATGAAAATCTTCACTACGCTCATCTAGTTATGTATATAATAGAAAAAAATCAAGAAATATATTATAAAAGAGTGTCTTGGTTATATATCTCTCGCGTACAGCTACGGTATAGGCCCGCTGATTGCATGCCTCACATTTCTTAAAAATAGCTCCACCTGATGTGACATTCTTTTACAACTACAGACCGAATGCAATAAAACAATATAAACAGAGTTGTAAAAATAACGGTTCAATTGGTAGTCGTAAGAAATGAGAATACTTTCGAAACAGGTTTTAGAATACCGGTATTGTATAAATCCACTTCAATAACAATGATTGTTTCCTGAACAATGAATAATTGGCCAATATCTCACTTTGTCAAAGAATGGAAGGCCAACCTAGCTTATACTGTTACACAATACTGTTTTTTAAACTTATAATAGGGGATGTGATAGTAATATCAAGTCTTTGAATAAGCACCAACAAATGCTGAAATAAGCAGCATGAATGTGCTAAAAGCAGTAACAAATTGCAATAAGCGATATTTCAGCATCGGAACAGTAAATACTGGAACTTACAAGAACACATTTCGAGCACGTCGAGCCATTTTCCTGGCCTACATGCACATGATACTCAGCATACACGATTACTGACAGCAACAAGCCACTGTGCGCAAAGTCCACATCTACAATATTGGTTGGTTACACCTTTGGTACTTTTGGTTGGGTATTCACTTTTTTTTGTGACTTGGTTACTTGAATAACGGATACTGTATTACTTATTCGAGCTATTTTTGATTTTTCAATTCGATATCGATTACCATTTTGATATCTTTTTTTTTTTTTTTTTTAATAACATCGAAACTTGATACAAAACCATTGTTCCCCAATTAAGGCTATGGATGAAAGATAGGATCGTTTGGACGGGGCACCACAAGGGCAAACTTATACCACCCCATTTTGATTATTTAAAACTAATGGTCTTCAACACCAGGACTGCGCTGTCTGTGACCATAATTTTTCGCCGTAGATAAAAGTCTTTCAGTATAAACACACGAATGTTGATATCTTCCACTTTGAACTGTCTCTTGGGCAATGATATCTAATTAATAAAATATTCCAATTTGATATTGAAGCAAAGTCCTGAAATATCAAATCAATTGAAAATATTGAAATCGAATGGCAACCCTAGCTTGTATACATTTACTGATAATACCTATGCAAGTTATCACTTGAATTATTCATGCTCAATGTACTCATTCCTGTACGTTGTGGTTGCCGTGAGTGATCACTTGACCAATCTATTGTATCACATCGTACCTTCAATATGATAGAAAAGTGAGAGTAAAAAAAGAATGTGGCCCCTGTGGTTCAGTCAACTATCGTTAGCAGTAGAAACTGAAGTCAGGTCGGGTGTGGGTTCGAGTCCCGCATAAGACATTATCACACGCTCATTCATACCCCCGTAGATAACCTAGTTGTTGGTGGGGTCGTTACGCAGCATTAAAATTAAAAAAGGAAGGAGAGAAATGTATGTGATTGTATTATATATTTGATGAAATCACGTCACTTACACCAAACCGAGAACCTGAATGAAAAAATAAAAAACATAAAATATGAAATATAAAAAACAAAAACTTGAACACAAATTTCATTCTACCATATTATTATATTGATAAATGTGAGATTGAAGATACAACAATTACGTGATCACTTGAGACAGCCACAACTTACAGGAATGAGGCGTCAGTACATTTCATTCAGAATTAAACCAGCTGCATTCGATGCAATAAGGAATAATTCACATAATACAAATTACAAACATTTATTATTTCACATTAAAATATAATCTAAAACTACAGGCACAGTTGAAAGATACAGTGAAACCTCCATGCATCGTTCCCAAATCTATTGTTTTCCTGGATGTATCATTCATTTTTTCTAGCCCCACTCATATATAATCGATGTTAACTTTTCCTGGATAGATAGTTTTCCTGCATGGATGGTTTTATTTTCCTGGTCCCTTGAAAAACGATGGATAGAGGTTTCACTGTATACAGTTTCATTCAAAACTGAGTTACCTATCAAGAAGTATATTACTGAGACAGGTGAACCAGTGGCTAAAATGCTGAACCGTCGTTCAGGAGACCGAGGTTCAATTCCTGCTGTGGTTGATCATCCTAACAGAGGTTTTTTCGTGATTTCCCTCTGTCGTTCAGGTCGACAATAGGATGGTTCCTTAACAGTAGGCCACATGACCGACTCCTTTTCAGTTCTCACCAACACTTGGTGAATCAACCTATCATCTCATCTTCCCACCAACTCATTCATCATTCATTGACGCTAATGGACCAAATCTTCATTCAATCATCTTGACAGATAGAATCATAGATCAATAGAATACTACAGTGAAACCTCTTTCCAACGTTTTTCAAGGGACCAGGAAAATAAAACCATACATGCAGGAAAACTATACATCCAGGAAAACTAAGGAAAGAGGTGAGAAAAAATAATGATACTGTACAAGCAGGAAAACGATGGATCCGGGAACGATGCATAGAGGTATTACTGTAGTCACTAATATAGTGGGTTGCTGAACTAAATATAAATAAATAAATTACTTGAAGTAGAGTAGGCCTATAACTACAGTGAAACCTCTATGCAACATTTCCGAATCCATCGTTTCCTGCTTGTATCATTCATTTTGTATCACCCCATTACCATATAATCAATGTTAAATCTTTCTGGAGGAGTCGTTTTCCTGAATGGATGGTTTTATTTTCCTGATCCCTTGAATAATGCTCGATAGAGATTTCAGTTTCACCGTATCATGTGAGCCGAGAGAGAGTCCATTCTAAACCAAATAATCTACACTATATTATAACGAGCGTCTTTAGCTTGGAGCCTCCAGACCCTGCTAAGCCGCTAGCATTCCCTCCCTTGCGTGTTTGAAAGCGTTCAGGACGGTCTTGACGGAATTGACGAGCGTCTTTAGCTTGGAGCCTCCAGACCCTGCTTAGCCGCTAGCATTCCCTCCCTTGCGTGTTTGAAAGCGTTCAGGACGGTCTTGACGGAATTGACGAGCGTCTTTAGCTTGGAGCCTCCAGACCCTGCTTAGCCGCTAGCATTCCCTCCCTTGCGTGTTTGAAAGCGTTCAGGACGGTATTGACGGAATTGACGAGCGTCTTTAGCTTGGAGCCTCCAGACCCTGCTTAGCCACTAGCATTCCCTCCCTCGCGTGTTTGAAAGCGTTCAGGACGGTCTTGACGGAATTGACGAGTGTCTTTAGCTTGGAGCCTCCAGACCCTGCTTAGCCGCTAGCATTCCCTCCCTTGCGTGTTTGAAAGCGTTCAGGACGGTGTTGACGGAATTGACGAGTGTCTTTAGCTTGGAGCCTCCAGACCCTGCTTAGCCGCTAGCATTCGCTCCCTCCCGTGTTTGAAAGCGTTCAGGACGGTCTTGACGGAATTGACGAGCGTCTTTAGCTTGGAGCCTCCAGACCCTGCTTAGCCGCTAGCATTCCCTCCCTTGCGTGTTTGAAAGCGTTCAGGACGGTGTTGACGGAATTGACGAGCGTCTTTAGCTTGGAGCCTCCAGACCCTGCTTAGCCGCTAGCATTCGCTCCCTCGCGTGTTTGAAAGCGTTCAGGACGGTCTTGACGGAATTGACGAGTGTCTTTAGCTTGGAGCCTCCAGACCCTGCTAAGTCGCTAGTATTCCCTCCCTTGTGTGTTTGAAAGCGTTCAGGACGGTCTTGACGGAATTGACGAGCGTCTTTAGCTTGGAGCCTCCAGACCCTGCTTAGCCGCTAGCATTCCCTCCCTTGTGTGTTTGAAAGAGTTCAGGACGGTCTTGACGGAATTGACGAGTGTCTTTAGCTTGGAGCCTCCAGACCCTTCTTAGCCGCTAGCATTCCCTCCCTTGCGTGTTTGAAAGCATTCAGGACGGTCTTGACGGAATTGACGAGCGTCTTTAGCTTGAAGCCTCCAGACCCTGCTTAGCCGCTAGCATTCCCTCCCTCGCGTGTTTGAAAGCGTTCAGGACGGTCTTGACGGAATTGACGAGTGTCTTCAGGTTGGAGCCTCCAGACCCTGCTTAGCCGCTAGCATTCGCTCCCTCGCGTGTTTGAAAGCGTTCAGGACGGTCTTGACGGAATTGACGAGTGTCTTTAGCTTGGAGCCTCCACACCTTGCTTAGCCGCTAGCATTCCCTCCCTCGCGTGTTTGAAAGCGTTCAGGACGGTGTTGACGAGTGTCTTTAGCTTGGAGCCTCCAGACCCTGCTAAGTCGCTAGTATTCCCTCCCTTGTGTGTTTGAAAGCGTTCAGGACGGTGTTGACGGAATTGACGAGCGTCTTTAGCTTGGAGCCTCCAGACCCTGCTTAGCCGCTAGCATTCCCTCCCTTGCGTGTTTGAAAGCGTTCAGGACGGTGTTGACGGAATTGACGAGCGTCTTTAGCTTGGAGCCTCCAGACCCTGCTTAGCCGCTAGCATTCCCTCCCTTGCGTGTTTGAAAGCGTTCAGGATGGTGTTGACGGAATTGACGAGCGTCTTTAGCTTGGAGCCTCCAGACCCTGCTTAGCCGCTAGCATTCGCTCCCTCGCGTGTTTGAAAGCGTTCAGGACGGTCTTGACGGAATTGACGAGCGTCTTTAGCTTGAAGCCTCCAGACCCTGCTTAGCCGCTAGCATTCCCTCCCTTGCGTGTTTGAAAGCGTTCAGGACAGTGTTGACGGAATTGACGAGCGTCTTTAGCTTGGAGCTTCTAGACCCTGCTTAGCCGCTAGCATTCGCTCCCTCGCGTGTTTGAAAGCGTTCAGGACGGTCTTGACGGAATTGACGAGCGTCTTTAGCTTGAAGCCTCCAGACCCTGCTTAGCCGCTAGCATTCCCTCCCTTGCGTGTTTGAAAGCGTTCAGGACGGTGTTGACGGAATTGACGAGCGTCTTTAGCTTGGAGCCTCCAGACCCTGCTTAGCCGCTAGCATTCCCTCCCTTGCGTGTTTGAAAGCGTTCAGGACGGTGTTGACGGAATTGACGAGTGTCTTTAGCTTGGAGCTTCTAGACCCTGCTTAGCCGCTAGCATTCCCTCCCTTGCGTGTTTGAAAGCGTTCAGGACAGTGTTGACGGAATTGACGAGCGTCTTTAGCTTGGAGCTTCTAGACCCTGCTTAGCCGCTAGCATTCCCTCCCTTGCGTGTTTGAAAGCGTTCAGGACGGTCTTGACGGAATTGACGAGTGTCTTCAGCTTGGAGCCTCCAGACCCTGCTTAGCCGCTAGCATTCGCTCCCTCGCGTGTTTGAAAGCGTTCAGGACGGTCTTGACGGAATTGACGAGCGTCTTTAGCTTGAAGCCTCCAGACCCTGCTTAGCCGCTAGCATTCCCTCCCTTGCGTGTTTGAAAGCGTTCAGGACGGTGTTGACGGAATTGACGAGGGTCTTTAGCTTGGAGCTTCTAGACCCTGCTTAGCCGCTAAAATTCCCTCCCTCGCGTGTTTGATAGCGTTCAGGACGGTGTTGACGGAATTGACGAGTGTCTTTAGCTTGGAGCCTCCACACCTTGCTTAGCCGCTAGCATTCCCTCCCTCGCGTGTTTGAAAGCGTTCAGGACGGTCTTGACGGAATTGACGAGCGTCTTTAGCTTGAAGCCTCCAGACCCTGCTTAGCCGCTAGCATCCCCTCCCTTGAGTGTTTGAAAGCGTTCAGGACGGTCTTGACGGAATTGACGAGTGTCTTTAGCTTGGAGCTTCTAGACCCTGCTTAGCCGCTAGAATTCCCTCCCTTGCGTGTTTGAAAGCGTTCAGGACGGTCTTGACGGAATTGACGAGTGTCTTTAGCTTGGAGCCTCCACACCTTGCTTAGCCGCTAGCATTCCCTCCTTCGCGTGTTTGAAAGCGTTCAGGACGGTCTTGACGGAATTGACGAGTGTCTTTAGCTTGGAGCCTCCAGACCCTGCTTAGCCGCTAGAATTCCCTCCCTTGTGTGTTTGAAAGCGTTCAGGACGGTCTTGACGGAATTGACGAGCGTCTTTAGCTCGGAGCCTCCAGACCCTGCTCAGCCGCTAGCATTCGCTTCTAGCGTGTTTGAAAGCGTTCAGGACGGTCTTGACGGAATTGACGAGTGTCTTTAGCTTGGAGCCTCCAGACCCTGCTTAGCAGCTAGCATTCCCTTCCTCGCGTGTTTGAAAGCGTTCAGGACGGTCTTGTTTGTGAGCGTTCAGTTGACGGAATTGACGAGTCTTTAGCTTGGAGCCTCGAGACCCTGTTTAGCCGCTAGCATTCGCTACCTCGCGTATCTGGAAGCGTTCAGGACAGTGTTGACGGAATTGACGAGCGTCTTTAGCTTGGAGCCTCCAGACCCTGCTTAGCCGCTGGCATTCGCTCCCTCGCGTATTTGAAAGCGTTCAGGACGGTCTTGACGGAATTGAGGAGTGTCTCAAGCTTGGATCCTCCAGACCCTGCTAAGCCGCTAGCATTCGCTCCCTCGCGTATTTGAAAGCGTTCAGGACAGTGTTGACGGAATTGACGTGTCTTTAGCTTGGAGCTTCCAGACCCTGCTAAGCCGCTAGCATTCGCTCCCTCGCGTATTTGAAAGCGTTCAGGACAGTGTTGACGGAATTGACGTGTCTTTAGCTTGGATCCTCCAGACCCTGCTAAGCCGCTAGCATTCACTCCCTCGCGTATTTGAAAGCGTTCAGGACGGTCTTGACGGAATTGAGGAGTGTCTCAAGCTTGGATCCTCCAGACCCTGCTAAGCCGCTAGCATTCGCTCCCTCGCGTATTTGAAAGCGTTCAGGACAGTGTTGACGGAATTGACGTGTCTTCAGCTTGGATCCTCCAGACCCTGCTAAGCCGCTAGCATTCGCTCCCTCGCGTATTTGAAAGCGTTCAGGACAGTCTTGACGGAATTGACGAGTGTCTCAAGCTTGGATCCTCTAGACCCTGCTCAGCTGAGCTAGCATCCGCTCCCTTGCGTGTTGGAAAGCGTTCAGGACAGTGTTGACGGAATTGACGTGTCTTTAGCTTGGAGCTTCCAGACCCTGCTTAGCCGCTAGCATTCGCTCCCTCGCGTGTTTGAAAGCGTTCAGTTGACGGAATTGACAAGTCTTTAGCTTGGAGCCTCCAGACCCTGCTTAGCCGCTAGCATTCGCTCCCTCGCGTGTTTGAAAGCGTTCAGTTGACGGAATTGACAAGTCTTTAGCTTGGAGCCTCCAGACCCTGCTTAGCCGCTAGCATTCGCTCCCTTGTGTGTTTGAAAGCGTTCAGTTGACGGAATTGACAAGTCTTTAGCTTGGAGCCTCCAGACCCTGCTTAGCCGCTAGCATTCGCTCCCTCGCGTGTTTGAAAGCGTTCAGTTGACGGAATTGACAAGTCTTTAGCTTGGAGCCTCCAGACCCTGCTTAGCCGCTAGCATTCGCTCCCTTGTGTGTTTGAAAGCGTTCAGTTGACGGAATTGACAAGTCTTTAGCTTGGAGCCTCCAGACCCTGCTTAGCCGCTAGCATTCGCTCCCTCGCGTGTTTGAAAGCGTTCAGTTGACGGAATTGACAAGTCTTTAGCTTGGAGCCTCCAGACCCTGCTTAGCCGCTAGCATTCGCTCCCTTGCGTGTTTGAAAGCGTTCAGGACGGTGTTGACGGAATTGACGAGCGTCGCTGCGCTAAGTCTCTCGAGAAGGAACGCCGCTTGCTTCGAGGCGCCTGCTGGTTTGTCCCCCGAGCCGACAAGAGCCTGCGATTGGTGGATTACGTTCAGCTGGATATGGACTTCACCGCTAGATACGGTTCGCAGGCCGTATTTACTTAACAGTGGTCCCTGTTGACAGAGATTGCAAAATTAAATTGTAGTAAATAAATTGTTAGACTGCGTATTTAATTTTGAAATTGTACAGTTGCTAGTCGATATTCGATATAGGCCTAGATATAGTTCAATATTCATCTATTCCATATAGGTTTTTATATGATTTTTATATGAAAAAGTAAAAAAAAATTATCAAAGTTCTTTCAGTATCGATATAATCGTTAAATTATTAATATATATGTACATGTCAATATATATTATCAATTTGAACAACACTATTGCGCAATGAAAAAGTATGACGGGAATCTTTTGTGTAAGCGACTGGTCAGTTCATCGACAAATGAAAACAGGAAATTAATAACAGTTATTTCTACTTGAAAGTTGAAATCCCACTTTGTACTTATTGCTCTAATTTACTTTTCCAAGTTGGTTCTAATGTTGTAAAGTTGGTTGAAACCGCAATGTAAGGAGACCAGGAAACAACAATCAATATATTCAATCATTAACTATGTTCTGTTGATTATCGAATTGATTCTAAAATGATTGATAATTTTTCATTTGATAATCGACAAGACGGTAACGATTGTAAGATTGTGGATATTCTACCTTGAAACTGTTCGGAACGTAAGAGTAAGCCGGGTCTTCCAGCTCTGGCGAGCCGCCAACAAAGAACCTCCTCATCTCGCCGACAGGGCTGTTTGATAGCGGCCGCCACGTTGACACTTTGAGGTTATGTACACCGGCCGTTGGTGGGATGTTTACGTAACCGTAGCCCTCGGTTCGGTATCGACTCCACGAGTCCAGCGATAGCACTTCGACGAACAGCTGTGGCCAGCTCGGCAAGATATCTGAAAATAACGAAAAATATTAGAAACTTTATATCACCATTGAAAATATAGAACATCTTATGATTTATCCATCTAAGTTTACACAGAATATCTCAAGAAATGCTGAATATGTAGGGTGACTAAACGTCTCAGAAAACCAAGATTATGATGGATTTTTATTGACGAGTGCTCAAGTGGCTAGCACAATGAACCGTCATTCAGGAGACAGGGGTTTGATTCCCGCCATGGTCGACCATCCTGACAGGTTTTTTTTTATGGTTTCTCTCTGTCATTCAGGTAAATACTGGGATGTTTTTTTGTCAACAGGTCACGATTGACTCATTTCCATTATCCAAAAACACATACAATTTTTTTCCCATCTCATCATCCCATCATCTCAACACCCCCCCAAATAGCTAGGTTATTAATGGGTACAAATGTGCAGAATGAAACTATAAAGTGATGATAATCGAAAGAACGTTTACAAAAACCTATGCCCGAAGCAGAACTCGAACTCACTCCCAACGGTGACTTCAGTTTCTGAAGTGATTTCTTAGTTGACTGAGCTATGGGCAGCAACTTGTTTGCATGAAATTATATTTGTATTCATTTATATTTACGCAATGACGCACTGTAATGATAACTTAGTTCTATTGGAGTTGAATGAATGAATAATGAGAAACTGGAATGGAGAGATGAAGGTTCTTAGGTATTGAGAAAAATAGTGGAAAAGAAGCAATGTGTGTATATTGTAGGGTTGCCCTTCGATAAAAAAATCGTGATCGAAATCGAAGTGTACGATATCGAAAATCGATCAAATCGAAATCGATTGCATTTTTATCGAAAATCTACACGCGCTATATACAAGATTAATGTTACCACACACACAACTACGTTCTCTCCTCAGAGTCATTGAATCGACTAACTAATAATGACGTAAATCATCACGTCGGAGTAGAATCCAGTCAATTTCGAATTGCGATTCTATTGGCGCTCGGCCTTCCCGAGTGTTTTCACACGCTAAAGTCTTGTGTTGTCTCGTTGCTCGTCAAGGTCAGACATTGACAGACCACACACAGTGGAATTACGCGTCAAGTAAAAATGATCGAAATTGGGTAAATCATGCTGAATTCATGATAAAACATTCATCAAACGTGTTTTTAGTGAAATATCTCGCAGTTTCAAGTTAAATAAGTTTCAAGTGAAATAATCAAAATGGGGTGGTAAGATCGCCCTTGTGGTGCCCCGTTCAAACGATCCTATCTTTCATCCATAGCCTTAATTGGGGAACAATGATCTTGTATCAAGTTTCGATGTTATTAAAAAAAAAAAGTTTCAAGTTGAGTTCATTGTCATGAGTGTGCGGGTCCAGTATGCCCAATCAAAATGAGCAAAACACGTATTTCTTACCGATTATAGGCCAAGATTTGCTTATAAGCCCAGGGTGAATTTTAGGCTTGAAATTTCAAGAAAAACCCTCGGCTCATATTCTGGACCATTTTTAATATTTTAGTTTTCTTTTTTCTCTTAGATTTCTCTTAGACTGGAAACACTATTTTCATCTTGGATTACGTTCTCATCATCTACGTGATGCGTATAGTTTTTTGACTTTTTTCAAACCAAACTAATCTGCCCCGCATGTATAATTTCATTTCATATGTCATAATAGTTATTTTAAAAAGCAATAATACACTTCGGGAGTCAATCAATCACTTCACACTTGTCGAAAGTCAAAACCACACTTCACGTCAAAATGACTAGATAAGGACTAGACGCACGTGCAGCGGGACAAGTGTCAACTCGAGACAACCAACCGTTCGAAAATCTCGGAACGATGGGCGTCAATGGAAGCGAGTGCGTACTCGTGACGCCTTGCGCTACTCTTCTGTTGTACGCTTTTGATCTTCGAGAACTTTTCGATATCGATCGAATCGAAAATCGAAAAGTACATATCGAAATCGAATCGAAAACCTATAATCTAAAATCGATCGAATCGATCGAAATCGAACGGCAACCCTACTATATTTAGATGAGCGTAGCGAAGCTTTCCATTTCACACCCTGAAAAAAAATGGGCTTCGTTTTTATGTTTTTTTTTTTTTTTTTTTTGTAATTATGTACGCGGCATACAGGTCAGAGAAATGAATCAATCAACTTGAAACTTTTTCTGAACGTTGGTGTCATACCAGAATAGGTTGGGATTGTTTTTTAAAAAAAATCGGTTCGACGGTTTTTCCGGAAAAAAATCGGAAAGTTTGAAATATCCTCATAAGAATAACCCGGAGGAAAAATACTTGAAAAACAAGAATTTTTCAAAAGCTCTCAAATTTTCACCGAATATAAACAATACTATTAAATAACAATATAATATATATAATAATATAATATAATAATATAAATAACACCTTTTCAGAGATTTTTGCAACAATCGAATGAGAAATAACAAAGAAAACGCAATAAAAGTGGACATTTTATTGAATATTTTGATCAATTGGACTTGCAAAGTGTATATGCGACAGGTTGCAGCACTATAAATATCAACAAGATGCAAGTAAGGTTTTTAAGCGTTTGAAGTAATCCAAGGTCCGTAGATGTATATTGAGCTGACAAGTTATTTTTCATTCTAGATTTCCATACTTCTAAGCTCATCTCACAACGCGCATCCCGCGTTTTCCTAGTGTAGGAACCATCCCGGCATTAGCCTAGACTACAGAGAGAAACCACGGAAAACCCCTGTAAAGATGAACGGTAGCAAGGATTGAACCAAAGTTTGATATGCCTCTCACCTCCCAAATCACACGAAGCGAGCGTGTTAGCAACTGAGCGGCGTGTGCCGGTATTATATACATTTTCATTTTTTTTAAAGTAAGCTAATTACAGTGAACCTCTATGGGCTCATATAATTTCTCAATGGACCAGGAAAAATGAATCGCATCTGCAAGAAAACAATCCGTTCAAGAAAATTCAACTTTGCATCATGGGAATAGAAAGGGACAAAATAAATGATAGAAGTGGGAAAACGTTGGATTCGCAAACAATGCATGGAGGATTCACTGTAATGAATGAAAAACAACTTCGGAGTTGATATTGAAATCGAATATTTCTCTCTATACCTGGGTTGTCGTGCAGTGTTTCTAGATGGAAGGATAGACCAATGTCGAACAAGTGGGCGAACCGCGCAACCCCGGTCCCACGCGTCCTGCACGTCTGCGTGAAGCCGGACAGTCGCGTCGTGTCATCGACGCTCCACTCTGGCGGCAGCTCGACCAAGTAGTGGACGAACAGGTGGTCGTAGTCGAAGTGACTGGCCGAGCGGATCTCGCCCAGCACGAGCGTCCTGAGCAAGCCGCGACGCGGACAGTCGAACTCGGTGCCGACGGCAAGCTGGCGGACTTCCGACCGGTGGCCGTACAACTGAACACCATTTATAATTAATGCATAGGGGACGTCCATAAATTACGTCACAGCTAAGGGAGGGAGGGGGGGAGGCACCTGTGTGATGTACTATCTTTTGTTCTACAGTCGAGCCCACATATAACGAACTCGGTTTTAACGAAATTTCGGTTTTTACGAATTAATTACCATTCCCCTTCAAATCTCCTATCCTTACAATGTTGAATAAAGACCTATAACGAAGTGATTTATATTTCAAAATTCGGTTATTACGGATTTTTTGTCACTTTACAGCATATTTTGCTCATTATTTTCAGCTATTTCCAACAAAATATTCGAAAATCGGAGCATTTTGCGTGAATTTATTTTCAGGTTACATTTATTTTGAACGGACTGTAGGCTACATCGTAGCAGCTGGTGACGCGTACAGCACGTGGTCATAACTCTTGCTGCACCCCCCTCCCTCCCCGTCCCACGCACAGTGGAACGGACCATACCAAAACATTCGCTCAACGCGCGCTAAATAATAACGTGATGGTGACATCTTCAATGACTTTGTTTATCTATTTTTTGTTTACATTCCTTCATTTCCATTCGTGATAGTGTCCTGTAACCTAGGAAATAAAACACGAGAAGTGGGGAGTGGTGGTGTCATGTGATGGCAGATGATGAGTTCTTTATGAAAGGACATTGTTGTTTTCTATTACTTTCTACAAACATACCAAGTGATGATACGATGCGATAATAATATGTCACCTAATACAGTACTATACTAGGGCCTAAGTCGTAAATGTAGGCCTATCTTTATAAATATCTAAAATTCAAGTGCTGTTATGAAAAAGAGCAATAAATCTCTATAACGAAATTCTGTTTTTACGAACAGATTTTTATTCCCCTTGAAATTCGTTATATGCGGGCTCGACTGTATGTATTTGGAGCCATTCTTATTGATTCTTATATTTATACCCACCCTAGAAACAGCAGATGCATATCAAATAATTATCAAGTTTGACTATTCAAAAAGCAAACATAAAGAAATGAATATTTTGATTTTTACTTTATTAGATGAGCATAGCGAAGATCCCATTCCACATACCGAAAAAAAATGGGATCGTTTTTTTTTTTTTTTTTTTGTAATTTTGTACGCGGCATACAGGTCAGGAAAAAATACTTATCAACTCGAAACTTTTTCTACATATTTATGTCATACCAGAATTGGCTGGGATTGTTTTTCAGAGAAATCGGTTGAAAGGTTTTTCTGTAAAATAATCGGAAAGTTTGAAAAATCCCCATAAGAATAACCCGGAGGAAAAATACTTGAAAAACAAGAATTTTTCAAAAGCTCTCAAATTTCCACCGAATATGAACAATACTATTATACACCTTTTCAGAGATTTTTGAAACAATCAAATAAGAAATAACAAAGAAAACGCAATAAAAGTGTACATTTTATTGAATATTTTTTGAATCAATTGGATTTGCAAAGTTTATAGATGCGACAGGTTTCAGCACTATAAATATCAACAAGATGCAGGTAAGGTTTTTGAACGTTCGAAGTAATCCAAGGTCCGTAGATGTAAATTGAGCTGACAAGTTATTTTTCATTCTAGATTTCCATACTTCTTCTAAGCTCATCTCACAACGCGCATCCCGCGTTTTCCTAGTTGTAGCTTTGCCACCTGTTGGTTTCAATTTTTTGTTAGAGGGTGGTATGAGAATTTGTGACGTATTTAAATGGGGGGAGTGATGGGTTTTGTGACCAAGTGTGACATGGGAGGGAGGGGGAGATCAAAGTGGCCTAAAAAAGTGTGACATAATTTATAGACGTCCCCATATTGATGGAGTAAGTTACCCTTTCACGGTTTTGCACGTATGCCTGCTGTTCTACAATGTCGCTCACCATAGGTTATGCGCGGATGAGATACGTTCTCAAAATAAGCTAAATGTAGGCATTTTTACTGACCAAGTAATGCTTCAAAGTTCATATTTTTTTCGATAGATGACGTTAGTTGTTCATTGCCGATGATTTCAGTGGGGGTGTTCTCGAATCCATCAAATAATAATCCGGAGTAAAGAGATTTAACAAGACTGTGTTTGTTGTCAAGGCTCTAAACAATGATGGCGTCGTCCAGTTGTACGCGCCGGCAAGTACTTTTTGTCACAATAATAGACATACAGTATAACAATCAATCCCGATAATTTAGAGTATGTGTTAGATGAGGTAAATGGTCTTGAGTTCAGTTATGAGGATTCCCTCTGTAGTCTAGGCTAATGCCGGGATGGTTCCCACAATATAGGCCACGACCGCTTCCTTCCCACTACCCATTAAAACCTTCATCTCATCATCCCATCATCTCATTAATCATTCATCCGACGCCAATAGATCTTAGTAATCATTACAGTGCGTCGTTAAAAACCCAAACAATAAGTTATGAGGATAATGACGATTATATTTTTTGAGAAAGTGCTAATGAGAGTGAATTTGAGGGCTTTCTACACAGCATAAGCTCAACAACTGACAGTATTGCTGTGTTGCTGTCTACAGTACGATAGTATTGCTGTGTAAAATGTTGTAATTTGAACTTTTGTCTGGCCAAATCTTTTGAAATTAATTATTTATCTTCATTGTGTGCTGAGTTATAAATTTAAATAAAATACTCTATTGGCTAACCTGGTGGGTTTTTTATCGGAAATTTTACTAACTGTGAAAGGGTTAAACACCTTTTACACGATCAATTTTCATTGCATGAAATTTCAGTAATTGCAGAGAAATAATTTTGATGATGTAAAGGCGCTCGCAATTTCTGTTGCAAAATTTTCATTCTGGTAGTAACGAAACCTGTGGGCAACATAAGAGAAGTTTCGAGATTTGGGTATGATCGACTTTCAAGTCACAACTTTCCTCGCGCTTCCAGTGTCTGTATACTGCAACTAGCACCTAACCTAACCCAACTTTAAGAACATGTCCAGTTTTTGTCAAGATACTCGAACAATAAGCAATAACATAACCTAAAAAGCTGATATCAAATCGGCGATGAACATAGATACGTTGACCGAGTGTAAGCAGTCTACAGAAATGCACGTGACCGTAGGCTCGTCACTCATTGGTCAACTAGGTGGAAGATTTCAGTTGAGTTTGAACGTAGTTTAAAATAAAATAGAATACAATCACAGTTCAGTATTTCCTCCAGATACACCAGTCACCAGAAGGCTTCTACTCGACCGGGATCGTCCGAACTTAGCCTGGACCCTCACTCAAGATTTTACTGCCATTGGTGACCCTGCTGGGAGCAAGAAAGTTGCTCTCAACGATAGTTCTGGAGATCACAGAGCCACACGAGCCCCCAGACATTGTCAAGGTGTTCAGATCCTTTGAGGGGAGTATAGTCAGACTTTCACCCGGTACTTGTCATGATTAAAATAGAAACAATATTTTGAGAATGTACCAACTGTACTAAAAACCAACTATCCTAATGACAAATAAGATGATGGGAAGATGAGATTAAATATGATTATTCTGTTTGGTGTTTTTGCAGGGGGAAGGAAGCAGTTTCAGCCTACCTATTCTTAAGGAACAATTCCAGTATTGAATTCAGACAGAGGGAAACCATGAAAAACCTCTGTCAGGATGAATGAGTAGATGTTAGGGTTTAGAGATGCGTCGACAGAAGGTTATTTTGGGCCTATGAACGAACACTTGGGAAATCGTACTACGGTCTCTTAAATGACCACTAGATTCATCAACTAATCTAACTAGGTACTTCAATGTTGACCCGAAAATGAAAACAGTACCGATGCGATACAGTACAACCTCTTTCGTAAGTGTCTCTTTAGTCTTTATTTCTTGATCCCACCCATATGCTTCCTCATGTTGAATACTGTAGTTTTTTAGTGAGTTTCACTAAAAAACATCGGTACAGGACCCTTATTCTCGAGATTATGAGATTGTGAGATGAGATTGTTTGGGTGGAATTCTGGTAATCTCACTGAAAATGGCTGATTGGTATTCTCAAAACACTAATTTCACATTTCATGGCAATCCACATTTCACTTGAAAATCTCACCACCCATTTGGTTAGTGACATGTCAAAGTGAGTTGTAAAATATTGTTCATGGCACTCGAGATGGCTTTGCATCACTGCCACTAGGATGATTAACTAGGGAAGGCAGTGCATCCTATTTGTTTACATTTTCACGGGCCGCTATTGGCTATAATCTGCTGGCCTCCTAAAGGGTATCTCTCATATAATAAAAACAATTTCATTTCATATTTCACGATTTTTCAACTCGGGAATAGCAAAACGGTGAGAAGTGAGATAAAAAAGTGGAATGAGATAATAATCTCATCTCATTTCACTCATCTTATCTCATAATCTCATAATCTCAAGAATAAGGGTCCTGGAGAGGTTTCACTGTATTCGATAACACATACTTTATTGACAACCTCGATCTCCCTGTCCCTCTCGTCAGCAGTGATGTCGGCT
>CAXFZR010000035.1:57500-62364 GCA_964007535.1 Brachyptera risi
TCAGGAACTGAGACCTTTATGTATAAAGGTCCCGGTTGTGGTTACGGTTATGAACTGAATTTTATAAAGGTCCCGGTTGTGGTTATGGTTACGAACTGAATTTTATTAAGGTCCCGGTTATGGTTAGGGTTATGAACTGAATTCTATAAAGGTCCCGGTTGCGGTTATGGTTATGAACTGAATTTAATAAAGGTCCCGGTTATGGTTACGGTTGTGAAGCAAATTTTATAAAGGTCCCGGTTACGCGCCTGGTGTCTGAGCTCATATTCAATATTTGTCAACATTTTGCCTAATTATACTACCTAGTGATCACCGAAGTATGATATTCACTGTCACCATTCACACCAGACACCATTGAACCATCTCTTTCAATCTCTTTTGAAAGACTGACTGATCATTCGGACTGTTTTTCAACTTGTTAGAGGCCTACCCAAACATGTTATTTGGACACATTTTCAACCCCATCCATAAGTGAAGTCTCGCTAGAGTAAGAGTTCGTTTACCCTTTTTTACCGTTAAACGTGCATCCGAGTGATGAAAGTCCCGAACGACCGTCTTCCCTATCCCACAACACTAGCGCACGGGGTGCTTCAAGCCGTCCTCTCTAGTGTCAATTACATATTTTAGAGCTGTTTCAAGCAAACTTTTGGAATTTCCACAAATACTAATCTTTGTAACCACTTACTACACACAGATCTTGGAAGAGTGATTTTATTACAATGTCACTCAACTACCCCTCCTCCATCTCATGAAGCTCGGCCTCAAAACCTTGACATAGTAGAGTTTATGTCTGCAGTGCTGGAAGTTGAATGACTTTTGACAAAATACAAGTTATATTTGCTTTCCCTCAGATTCAGTGTCTGTCTTGAAACAACCGTTTCAAGCCCTTTTGGGGACCTTTTTGAGACCTGAATAACTGATACCATGAAGGTTACTGGTTGTGGTTCTCATCACCTCAGCATAAAGGTTATCGGTTGCGGTTACGGTTGAGCCCGAAAAATAATAACGGTTGTGGATATGGTTATGGTTGTACCATACAAATTATAAAGGTTGTGGTTACGGTTACAGTTGCTGAAAAAACACGGGTCTTTAATGGTTGCGGTTACGGTTATGGTTACGGTCTCAGTCCCTGATATATATATATAATATATATATATATATATATATATATATATATATATATATATATATATATATATATATATATATATATATATATATATATATATATATATCTATATATATATATATATCTATATATCTATATATCTATATATATATATATATATATATATCTATATATCTATATATATATATATATATATATATATATATATATCTATATATATATATATATATATATATATATATATATATATATATATATATATATATATATATATATATATATATATATATATATATATATATATATATATATATATATATATATATATATATATATATATATATATATATATATATATATATATATATATATATATATATATATATATATATATATATATATATATATATATATATATATATATATATATATATATATATATATATATATATATATATATATATATATATATATATATATATATATATATATATATATATATATATATATATATATATATATATATATATATATATATATATATATATATATATATATATATATATATATATATATATATATATATATATATATATATATATATATATATATATATATATATATATATATATATATATATATATATATATATATATATATATATATATATATATATATATATATATATATATATATATATATATATATATATATATATATATATATATATATATATATATATATATATATATATATATATATATATATATATATATATATATATATATATATATATATATATATATATATATATATATATATATATATATATATATATATATATATATATATATATATATATATATATATATATATATATATATATATATATATATATATATATACATATATACAAAAAAAAAAATATATATATTTATATAAATATAATTACCGGCACATACACCGTAGTGTTAACACGCTCGCTTCATTTGAACCGTGAGGTGAAAGCCGAGAGCATATCGGACCTGGTTTGATCCCCGTCATCGTTCATCTTTGCATTTTTTTCGTGGTTTCCCTCTGTACTCTTTAGGCTAATGCCGGGATGGTTCGTACAATATAGACCAGAACCGCTTTCTTCCCACTATCCTTCCCATTACCTAAGAAACCTTCTTCTCATCATCCCATCGTCTCATTTATCATTCATCCGACGCCAATATATCTTAGTTATCATTATAGTGCGTCGTTGAACCAATTATAAAAAACTATCAATAATTTTCATTTTCCATACATGGCTTCCTTTCATTTCTGTACTAATTTAATTACATCTTGATTTTAGAACATACAAGATTCATTCAACAACTACTGTGTGAGATTATGATGCGAATCGAGAAAAGAATGTAGTTGTGGGGTAGTCGCACGTGGTAACAGGTAGCCGATAGCTACCCCGGCACTCTATTTATAACAATGAGCCCTCGCAACAGGGTACACATATATCGCTTAGACATGAATGCACAGCTAGCCTCGGAACAGGTAGTTTTACATCTTTCCTCGAGAAATTTTATAAATCTTGGAGAGCAGTGCTCGCTGCGGTCGATGACGTGCGTTTCTTCCTTTCGATCACGGCGGCTCAGTCTATCACAAAATAAGCCGCAGACTATTTTCGTATGGCGTTGGGCATCTGTATTTAGCTCGATTATCTGTGATTCTACTACACATTCATACTATTTACATACCGGTACTTAATACAGACAGATGAGAGTTGATTAGTTGTGCTCCAAGATGTGTTACACAATAATCAGTGTTTGAATGGAGGGGGGGGGGGAGATTGCCCCCTCCCCCCCAAAAACAGAAATTGTCACTTACACCATCCTCAGAGAAAAAAATTGGTTCACGATCTCCCATAAGAAATTTTCTATTCATTCATATGCTTACTAGGAAAACACAGCATATGCATTTTTAGCTGAGTGATATTTATTTGAAATGTTCTGTAGAGCTATTCATACACACACCTGATTATAAATCTATTAACTCACTGCCTCCCTGATTCACCTATTGAAATTTAAGACTGTTTTACCATGGAGTTGTTTATATTTGTGATTAAAAGCAAAGTGGCTGACATCTGGTGACGTTTTAGTGAACTGGGCGGAGGCAGGTACTTTCAAATTATATACAAATGAATTGATGTGTAATTACAATATTAAATACGAAATTAAAATTACTGAAATTATTAGTTATTAAAATTAAAATTTATTAATTACAAATATAATGTGTGTAAGCATACAACAACATGAGATCTAGGCCTGAATGCCTCCGGATGGCCGATCGCCCACTTTGACAGTGCTGCCACCTGGTTAGCTTTTACTCACGAATAGGCTTCTGCCAAGTGACATCACCCATTGTTGAATGAGACAGGTACAACAATGGCCACCAGTTGGAATTGACCAATCAGAATGTTTGGTAGTCCACGAGCTTGCTGTATTGCTATGGTAACTATTGTTTGTCATTTGTTACTTGTCAGAAACCTATAGTATTGTCATACTGGAGTTATAACTCCATGTTGAAAAACTTGTACCACTTGATGACATTAAATGCAGGGTACCGGCGGCCATATTCGTTGTTCAAGCTGAATGATGTCAGGTATAGGCCTACCAAAACTTGTTTCATATTTAATGCCTGAACAAGGTCTTCTATTCACATTGTTATAATAGATGTAATAATATAGAAGGACTTGACCTTAATTGCAAGCGTGGGAGCAGGACCCTTATTCTCGAGATTATGAGATTATGAGATGAGTGAAATGAGATGAGATTATTATCTCATTCCACTTTTTTATCTCACTTCTCACTGTTTTGCTATTCCCGAGTTGAAAAATCGTGAAATATGAAATGAAATTGTTTTTATTACCGGTATATGAGAGATACCCTTTAGGAGGCCAGCAGATTATAGCCAATAGCGACCCGTGAAAATGTAAACAAATAGGATGCACTGTCTTCCCTAGTTACCGTAATTATCCTAGTGGCAGTGATGCAAAGCCATCTCGAGTGCTATGCACAATATTTTACAACTCACTTTGACATTTCACTAACCAAATGGGAGGTGAGATTTTCAAGTGAAATATGGATTGCCATGAAATGAGAAATTAGTGTTTTGAGAATACCAATCAGCCATTTTCAGTGAGATTACCAGAATTCCACCCAAACAATCTTATCTCACAATCTCAAAATCTCGGAAATAAGAGTCCAGCTCCAACTAGCATTTGAACAACGAACATGGCCGTCGTTTCGAGGAAAATCGAAAAAAACAGAAGTACGCAATCTGGTACACGGCTCGTTGCTGAGATAGATCTCCATGTATATAACTCCATGGTTCTAATTGGTTTTACTTGTTGGTCATAGGCTTACGTCTGATAGCTTTCTTACTGTAATAGCTTCAATTGATATACAAAAAATTACATATCGATTTCTATCTTAAGAATGGTTCATCAGATTTATGTAAGGTGCTTCGTAATAATGTGCATTATGTGTGTGCCTAAATTCCCTAGGAATTTGAATTCATTTGGAGAGTGTTTTACCATATTTTCCCCCCTGGGCTTATGAGGTGCCTTGGAACTATATCTATCTTCTACGTGATGAAGGCATCAAGCGTATCTTTTTAACCTACCGAGTTTGATTCCACAAGCAAAAAAAATAGGTCACACAATAGCCTACAGGTATATATACCTGTAGGCTAGAGCTT
>CAXFZR010000036.1:0-50839 GCA_964007535.1 Brachyptera risi
ACATATGAACGACCGAAATAACCAATCACGATCCATACGAGAAATGATAACCTGATGCTCGCTGTGATTTGGAGCTTGCGACTACTGTCGATTTGTTCTTTCGTTGACATGAGATAAATGAAGAACATTTCATATATGTATATATATATATATATATATATATATATATATATATATATATATATATATATATATATATATATATATATATGAATATATATATATATATATATATATATATATATATATATATATATATATATATATATGAATATATATATATATATATATATATATATATATATATATATATATATAAATATATATATATATATATATATATATATATATATATATATATATATATATATATATATATATATATAAATATATGAAAATATGTATATTTATATACATTTATATATATATATATATATATATATATATATATATATATATATATATATATATATATATATATATATTTATATATATATATATATATATATATATATATATATATATATATATATATATGTATATACATATATATATTTTTTTCATATATATATATATATATATATATGAATATATCTTCATATATCAATATATATATGGATATATTCATATATATATATTTGGATATATATGTGGATATATAAATATATATATATATATATATATATATATATATATATATATATATATATATATATATATATATATATATATTTAGATATGTATATGAATATATATATTTATATATATATAAATATATATATATATATGTATATATATATATATATATATATATATATATATATATATATATAATATATATATATATATATATATATTGATATATATATATATATATATGTATGTATATCTTTATATATATACTTACATATATATATATATATATATATATATATATATATATATATATATATATATATATATATATATATAATATATATATATGGATATATATTATGGATATACATATATATATTTTTTTGATATTTCTCAATTGATATATATATATATATATATATATATATATATATATATATATATTCAAATATATATGAATATATATATATATATATACATAAATATATATATATATTTATATATATATTATATATATATATATATATATATATATGTATATATATACATATATATATATATATATATATATATATATATATATATATATATATATATATACATATTCATATATATATATATATTATATATATATATATATATATATATATATATATATATATATATATATATATATATATATATATATATATATATATATATATATATATATATATATATATATACATATATATATATATACATTATTATATATATAAATATATATATGAATATATATATATATATATATATATATATATATATATTTATTAATTTGTATATATATATATATACATATATATATATATATATATATATATATATATATAGTATATATATATATATATATATATATATATCTATATATATATATATATATATATATATATATATATAATGAATGTATATCTATATATGAATATATTTATATATATGTGTAGATAATTATATATCTTTTCTCCGAATTCTTGCATCCGTATATATATATATATATATAATATATATATATATATATATATATAATACTATATATATATATATATATATATATATATATATATATATATATATATATATATATATATATATATATATATACATATATATATGAGTGTATATTTATATATATATATATATATATTATATATATATATATATTTATATATATATATATCTATAAATATATAGATATGGATATATATAGATATGGATATATATATATATATATATATATATATATATATATATATATATATATATATATATTTATATTTGATTTCTTGGATCATTCAATCAATCATGCAATCTCATCTCAATACATTCTCAATTTCCTGTAATGATAATTTGTAATATTCCAATAAAAACGAATGATCAGTGCTTTAAGATTTTCTAATATTTTTTGTATTTACCAATCTTCACGTCAGGTAGAGTCTCAATCATTGAGCACATCGCTATTTCCGCATCACCCTCTCAGGCCCACTAATCTCATTCCACTCACATTCCACTTGGAATCTCGTCATCCATTCCGTCAGCGCTACGACAAATAATCGACGAACTTCAGGAGTTACTCAAATCATAACATGTGTATACAAGTGCATATTTCAATCCCATTCAAAATTATTGAGAAATTAATTGATTTTGCCAATTTTTTCGAAGACGTATGGCAGACATGATAAATATGATCACATAGTTAAATTATTCTTTTGGAGAAAATTACCCATGATGTTACATCTTCTGTATACACTGTTCATGAATATTTCACCAACCACTGCATGTCCTGTCACGTTTCATCTCCTACTCATCCAGTCGAAACAAAATCATGGTTTTTGATAGATCATAGTTGTGGTCATGAAATATCGGGAAAGATTCGAAATTTGTTCCTGATTGAAACATTCACGATTTTCCAATTTGGGCAATAATGAAAAACATTCGATTCTCAGGAAACTTTCCTCAGGTCATCACATCATTATCATACATAATTCATTAGTCATGAGGCCGCCACTGAAATACAAGCACAGTGAGAATTCCAATGCGATTGGTGAGATGTTTTTCAGAGTGTCACGATGTTATAATCCACAATTATTTCATTTTTCCTTGAACAGCGATGAAATTCATGAGGAATACTTTCTTCTTATGTCGCCAGCGTTGATGAAACTCTCATTAATCAACAACTATCCATAATACGTATACAAATGTCAAATTTGTTTTCAAATAATGAATAATAAACATAGTAGAGAATTATAAAAAAATCGTGCTCGGGCTGATTCCTTGTGATAGAAATTGGTGGGAACTCAATAATATTCAGTTTGTGAGTGAGGAAATATGATCGGTTAAGAATTCAATTCGGTCAATTCAATTTTACTCGAAATGATCCAAGGCGTGTTTGGAAAATTATTCATGAGATAACTGAAGGGTCAATGGGGAAAAATACCTGCGTAGAAATTGACGAAATAAATGTTAATTGTACAATTTTGAATTCACTCGAAAAAACCCGCAGAAATAGCGAATTGTTTTGTTGAATATTTTCCGACGTCGGTAGTGCATCAGCAAGTAAACTTGACCATTCTGATAATGAACCCATTTTGGTGGCACATGAATCAATAGAGCCTGCTTCGATAGCGTTTGAGGAAGTAACTCCTGCGGAAATATATTCCCACCTAATCAAACTCAAAGATAAATCTGCCTGCGGGATTGATGATATCAAAGCTTCTCTTATTAAATCTATCAAGTCCCATATAATGAAGCCGATTGTTTATATATGTGATGTATGTTCAAAGAGTGGAATCTTTCTCTAATGTTCCAAAATTGCTGTAATCAAACCAACATTAGAATTCAAAGACAAGTCTGAACCTGAGAACTAATGACCCATTTCTTTACTCACTTACTTTTCCAAATTACTCGAGAAATGTGTAAAAACCGACTCATGAATTATTTCGATGAAAATAGTACAATTCCAAATTCTCAATTTGGATTTAGACCCAAGACCAGTACGCAAGATGCCATACATGCTCTCACTTCTGAAATATCAGAAAACCTAGATAAATCAGAAAAAAACAATGGGTGGTTTTCTACATCTTCCCAAAGCACTCGATACGGTCAACCACTCCCTATTACTGAAGGAATTAGAGGCTTGTAGAATACGAGGAATTCCTCTCAGTCTATTAAAAAGTTATCCTACCTGCAGAACTCAGTTTGTGAAAATTATTGGTTGCATTAGTAAACCCAGAGAGGTAGAATCTGGCATCCCACAGGGAACCGTACTGGGACCGATACTATTTTTGATTTATATGAATGATCTTTGCAATTTGTACACTGGTGGTAAACTGATCTCATACGCTGATGACACTGCTCTAGTTTTCCCTGGAAACACATTTCATGAGGCTGAAGTAACAACTGAGTATGGACTACAAATCGTTTATTGGTAGCCAAACCAAAACATGCCATCATTGAATTTGGATGTTACTGTATTTATGTCGTTTCCGTGCTACAATAATGTCATAACTCATAATCTTAGATTTAAAATCCACAACTCATCTTGCTGCACCACCGATTCCTCCTATAATTGCCATGCCATCACTAAAACTAATACAACTAAATATTAGAGAGTCACTCTGGATGATCATCTTGATTGGAAAGAGCATAAACTCGCTACCACAAAAAAACTGAGAGTGTTCAGCTACAAATTATATCGACCAAGTCCCATCTCAAAACTGAACACTCTTGAGTTAATTTACTATGCTTTTGCCCAGTCATACATTCACTACTCTATACTAGTCTGGGGAGGGTGCCTCAAAACTCACCTTGTTCCACTAGAGAAAGTCCAAAAATCAGTATTGAAAATAATACTAGAACGCCCCAGAACTCATCCTACTGTCAGTGTATTCAATGAAATCAGAGTATGCAGGTTTAGAAAACTTTATATGAGAAATTTACTTCTCCATACTTTCAAAAATAAAACCAATGATGTGGTGACAAACGTATTACATCATACCAGGTCCACTTATCTCACTCAATTGAAAATTCCCACAATGTTGACGTCACTCGGTCAAAGACAAAGCGCTTATCTGGGACCTAAAATATTCAATTTGCTGCCTAACACAATATTGACAATATCTGATTTTGAATTATTCAAAAGGGAGCTCAACATCTGGCTCCATGAGATAGACATTACTGATTTGATCATTTTTCGAATTCCATTTAACAATCCCAAATATCATACTACTCCTACGTTCTTCAATTAAATTGAGTTTAAATCCAATTGAATTAATAATTGAATGAAATTCAACTTTATAATTACTATAATCTGAGTTCATATTATTATTATATGTAATCATCATTATCTTTCATTATCTTGTGTGATCTTGAAGTGACTGTTTGAATAGCCACATCATATGTATATATCATTGTTGTTGTTTACATCTATTCCGTCATTTCTATTATTTTGATCATTCATTCTTGTAGTTCTCCCCCTCTTGGATATTTTCATTCTGATCAATTAATTTCTCTCCTTTCCCACGTACAGGCTTCGGCTGATGTGGGTCTTGCTTCAATTCATTATTATCATTATATTATCATTATCATTATTATTTTGCATGTCCTTAATTTAATTCTATGTCTGAACAAGTTGCTTTGAACCAAGCATTAATATTGCATGAATGAATAGGTAAATAGATGAATAAATAATCAGAGAAATATGGAAGTGTATCACCTACTTGAATGACCACATTCAACACTCATTCGCTGAAATTTACACACACTCTCAAAATATACTGAATGGAATAAATTGGTTTAATACTTGTAGCCATGTTTGAGTCTGGTACAAACTTAAAATTATCATTTGAATAATAATGGTGCAACTCATAATTCATCAATTCGGCCTGGGCCCAGATTCACAAAAAGAATTCGGAAAAATTCACAAAAGATTCACCAGATTGACAAAAAAAAAATTGGTATAGGCCTACGTTTTCATGATTTTTTGTTTGTTTGTTTGTTCGTTTTCTATGTTTTTTTGTCAGTTCTCCACAGGTCAAACGGCTACAGCTATCAACTTCAAACTTTTTTCATCATGACTCCTCATCTCACTTAGATTTGTATAGTTCTGTGGCCTTATCGGGTGGTGACTTTTTTTCCTTGATTTTAGAAATTTCAAAAACACCTATGAGAATAACACAGCTTAAAAAAAGATATTTCCATTCTCCAAAAAAGAGGAAATTCCGCGTAGAGTTGAGTTACATTCTGATACACAGTTCTGGAAATTTTCATCTTTATCGGGTCAGCCATTTTGAAGAAAAAACATAAGATGTGTCAAATTGATACCACTCGAAGCAATTTTTAGCCATTTATAACTCAAATATCTCCCAATTGGCGAATGTAGGCAAAAGTTTGGCAATCATGAGGATTTTCTCAAATATGTTTCAATCACAAAGTAGGAAAAGCATATTTATTACATAGACCTCGTTGATAGAGGAGCAAGGAGCGAAATATGAACTATGAAAACAAAAATAACGTTTTCCTAAGATTTTCTCCAGAACGTGTTAACTGTACCTCGTATTTTTATGAATTTCGGTGAAATGATCAGTGATAGCAAATCGATACATTTCCTCTAATTTGAATGCAGCGATTAAAAAAGTCGACATACTATCACTATATCCGCTCGTCCAACAACGCACATATGGCGTTTTCCTAGTTTTTAATAACATCGAAACTTGTTACAAAATAATTTTTCCCTAATTGATATCGAGGCGATGGATGAAATATAGGATCGTTAGGACGGGGCACCACAAGGGCGATCTTACTATCCCATTCTGATTAGGTAAAAGTATTCCAGTTTCCGAACGCTCGGAACACATTATGACTGTTTCTGTACTATGTATATCCGGACACAAAACACACGAATGTCGATATTTTCTACTTCGAAGTGAGTCTTTTGGGTAATGATCACTTCTTTCCATTAACAGCAGATGTTGAGTCTAACATTATACAAAAAGATAACATTGTCAGATAGTTTCTATGAACTTATAACGTGATGATTGTTCCAGGTAGTGTGCTCCCGAATCAAATGTAGCTTCTCAATTCAAGTGATCTCACTCACCACCCACTAAATGTCATCAAGTTGATGAAAAACTACATTTCAGAATAGGAAATTGACGGGGGAGGGCAAGTTTCTTGAATCATATTACGTTTTCCGGTGTCAGGAACGTGAAGTTACCCATTTCTTAGCTTCATACACTTCACTTCAAGTCGGTGTGGTGTTATATGAGGAGACGTGGGGGCAATGAGCCAAGTATTTCCTGTTATATTCCAGGCCGTATTGATGAATAATGAGTTGCACTTGGCACACAGTTTTGATTCGCCTCTTTTTAATTCAGGAAGTTTTTGTAGTTGCTAAAACTCTGACTTTGCTCAAAGTCTTCACCCATCAGGGTTTTTGGTGAGATGTAAGTATGCTCAATGTTTGTTGCTTCATAATGACTAGATGCATTCGCTTGCTCACCATAACATGAGAACATATTTTGTGCCCGTTTTATCGAATTTTCGTTCAAATGAACACAGTCTCCCAATCGATCTTCCCGCTCATCGTATATTAACATTGAATGGCCCAGATTAGTAATCAATTTTGTAATATTATCTAAATACCAGTACTTGGAATATATACTTACCACTGAAATTTGCATCATCAGGCGATAAGGTATTAATGTGATCATTCATGAATATCAGCTGTTTCATTTGACATTCTTCATATCTCTGTCGTGTCTGGTGACGATCATTCAGATATATAGACGAGCGGAGAAAAAAGAACGCAAAGTGTTTTATGATTCATTGGTGGTCGTGTATAATCGTCTTTTCGACAGTATAGTCTCATATAACTGATTCAAACGATGATTTATGACTCTCTGACTATGACTATGACTCTCTCCAGGCGGCCAAATGCCTCACCATCTAATCAGTGACGCCCATAAATGGATCAACCAACTTCAAATGTAGTTAGTGTCATTTCCAGTCAATTGTAATCAGAAGTACTCGAAATGTGTTGTTCATTGAGCAACGAGAAGACTGAGAAAAACCGTGAAATTACCAAGTCACACTCGCAATTCGAATTATAGATGAAACAGGCTAACCAATGTACTATATCAGTGTTTTTTTGACATTCTTGGGTAAATAATTGTGGACTCATATGGCCCAGCCCACCTATGCTAGCTGAGCCCAGTAGGACTGACTCCGCAATACTATGATATTTGGCTCGTTTTCTTAATCCCAGAGAGGTCACAATTGCTCACCTCTGCATTCAAAGACGAAGAACCCATTGCAATATGATTATGAATCATTTTATTTCACAAGAAACAATAAGGGTTGAAAGCAATTTCACTGTCCAGTGAAGATTTCGAGTTTTCCCAACCGAAGTCCACAGATACTTCAAATAGAGTGTGGTCGATTCTATTATCAGAAATTCGATTGTCAGAGTTTTCGTTACCCTCGTCCTGAGATGAATATATGATCAGAAAAATGTGCTCTGGATTGAATTTGTGAGCATGAACATGATTATCAACAAATGATATGGAAGAGAAGCTTGATACGATTTACTCGTCAAAACAAAAACTTGTGAGAGCAGGGAGCCAATACGTAACTATTTGATCACTTTGACATATGAAAGTTGTGATGAACAGATTCTTCAATGAGGTGAATCTGCTAGAGGGGATGAATGCATATTTGTGTATGTATATTGAACTTGAGATGCAGACGTTCGGTAATTAAAATCAGCCCAGTTCGCTTTTCGACATGGTGGAATGAAATGAACATGCACATTACATTTCATCATGTCAGAAGCTATCTGGCCCACCATTGCCTGATATCAATCCTGGAATATGCATTTTCTTTCTCTTGAAGAGGACATTCTTCTCGGTGAAACGGGATATCGTAGAATGGGATTGCTTATCGGAAACGGTGTTTGTCAACTGGTCATCAGCTTAAGTATTCAGACAAAGGGTGATGCTGATGTGGTGTCTCTTCTTGATGTGCCCCGAGTCTCACTTCTCCCATAGGTTTTATCCCCGTGTCCGAAGTGCTGACTCCTCATGTCTCCATCATCGTCAATGCAACCAGGCCGTTACATCACATAAGCATAGCCAGTGACACAAGGAAGTGGACTAGGAATGTGCCAACTGTCAGCTTATTATTAGGACATAGGAACACAAAGAATAGCATAAAAAAGTATGCCAAGGACATATTGCGGAATAGGATGGTATAGATAGGAAACCCGACTCCGTCGTGACAATATATATATATATATATATATATATATATATATATAAATGAATATATAAATATATATATATATATATATATATATATATATATATATAAATATATATATATATATATATATATATATATATATATATATATATATATATATATATATATATAAATAAATATATAAATATATATATATATATATATATATATATATATATATATATATATATATATATATATATATATTTATATATATATATATATACACTGTAAATCGTAATGGTAGGTTGGGGTAGAAAGTAGGGTTGCTGAAGGTAGGAGAAGGTATTATGAGGTATTCATGGGTAGGTTGAGGTATTTTGAGGAATAGTTAGCTACCCAATGAATTGAGAGGTACGAATACCTACCTTGAAAACAGAAAGGTATTAATTGGAACCAAAGAAGGAGGAATTTATGTCAACATAGGTAGAAGAAACTACCTTGAACTGAAGTTTGAATAAAACCCCTGAATGGTAGAAAAATAACGCTCAAAACAGTGAAAACATATACCTTTAGAGGTTATTATTAGTCGACCCACAATTGGTATATCGACCATTACAGGTAGAAATACATCACGGATGGGGTAGAAATAACTGCGTGTAAAGTGCGCTATTTATCTCTATCACATCAAACAGTATCGTCCCTTGCGGGTAGACATAACGCTCTCTAGCGTGTGATGATATATACCTCTGAAGGTATGTATAAGTCGGATAATTATCAATATTACCACCCTCCCAGGTAGAAATACAACACTCATGGGGTAGAAATAACTGCGTTTAAAGTGCGCTATTTATCTCTATTACATCAAACAGTATCGTCCCTTGCAGATAGATATAACGCTCTCTAGCGTGTGATGATATATACCTCTGAAGGTATGTATAAGTCGGATAATTATCATTATCACCACCATTACAGGTAGAAATACATCACTCATGGGGTAGAAATAACTGCGTGTAAAGTACGCTATTTATCTCTATTACATCAAACAGTATCGTCCCTTGCAGGTAGACATAACGCTCTCTGGCGTGTGATGATATATACCTCTGAAGGTATGTGGAAGTCGTGAAATAATTTTTATCACCACCATTACAGGTAGAAATACATCACGGATGAGGTAGATATTACCACGCTCAAAGTGCGGTATTCATCTCGGATTCTACCAAAATATATACCGTCCTTTTCAGGTAGACATAACACTCTCTAGGGAGTGACAATATATATATTTGATGGTATGTTCAGGTCAGAAAATAATGAACATTGCCACCGCTACAGGTAGAAATACATCACGGATAGGGTAGATATTACTTTGCGTAAAGAGCGAAATTTCTCTCAGATTACATCAAACATATATCATCCCTTTCAGGTAGACATAACTCTGTCTAGCGAGTGATGTATACCTCTGAAGGTATGTAGGTATGTCAGAAAATAATGAATATTACCAACGTCACAGGTAGAAATATATCACGTATGTGGTAGATATTACTGCGTGTAAAGTGCGCCATTCATCCAGGATTGAGATCAAATTGAGAAAGAGCAACAGAAAAAACTCCATTTACAGACATGCACATCACAATGTTCCTAAAAAAACAACTATATGAAACGATGAATTATTACAACTATACATTTCTCCCAATATTGACCACTAGTGATAGGCGTGGCTTATCGGCAGGCCACCTTGATCTATACTTCATGTGGGCATTCAGAGATACTCTGATAGGCTATGTCAATTTTCCCACATAACAAACAGACCATTTGATTGGATGTTTTGTTTTGTGACGTTTGTGGGCGGGTCAATCACTAGTCGTCAATTGAGGGGTTTGATGCAAAAACAAGTCAAGTCACGTTTCTGACGTTTTCGAGAAAAGCGCGCAATTTTGTAAAATATTATTTTGTCTTCATTTTGGAGCAATAATTTTCGTTTCATCCAAACGATCCTACCTTTGACAGTGATTTGTATCAAGTTTCGATTTTATTGACAAACAAAAATGTGCTAAGCGGAATGTTAATTATATAAGTAGCCTCAATTGGATCACATTGATTTTGTTTCAAGTTTGCAAGTTGATGAATATATAAAAAAAAAGAATAATGAAAATAGCATTCAATAAGATGTATAAATGGGGTGAAAGATAGAAACCTCATCATTGATCTCGATAACTTTATTTACATTCGTTACAACGCTACTCTTTCACATTCAATTATAGGCCTATTTTTCGTCGAGGAAAAGTGAAAGTTGGAAAATGTAATATTATCATGAATTGAATGAACGTTCAACAATCAATTGGAAATTGTTGAAGTATACCGGTAGGCCTATTGTTGATTGAATGTGCATTATTTTCCAACATCTTGATTCAATACCTTCAACATTCAAACAATAATTTGAAAAACTGACGTATACATGGAGACAAAAAGTCTACTCTACTTCTAAGAAATCACCCGGTCTTGGAGTTTAAAATTAGCGCTATTCGAACGAAACGTTTAAACTCGCTGATTGGACGAGGCCACTCACGTGGCCCCGTCACAACAATAATTCGTGTTTTCTACCTCTCGAGGTAGATTTCATCAACCGAAGAGGGAAGAAATATCGACCTCCTTGTTTCCCTGTATTAACCTAAAATGGAGGATTATGCACTATATATCTCGTATTTGAAATGGTTTTGTGACTAATATTTCGTAACTTCTTGATTATGAATATCCCAATTTGTATCCATTATTCAACTTGATCTCTAGTTTGTCATCAAGTACAGAATATAATGATCCTAGCTTCCATGTCTCTGTGGTCCATTGGGTTATGTGTATGTATTCTATTCTAGCAAATTCCACCTGGCGCTCGGTCGATCCCCATCGGGTGCTTCTCAAATTGTATTCCCTGTGTGTTAATAATATTCAATAATAATCTCTTTCTGCAGATGTTACTCACTCTGGTATCAAAATAGTGAGCTAATTCAAATAATAGCCAATCAGTGCGGCGTTTATTTCGTTTTTTTCGGTTCATTTTTTCCTCAAAAAGTAGGAATTGATTCCAACAGGGGTAGGTTTTTTTCCCATATGGTGTTGACTATAATACCAATGAATTGTGGTGTATTTCTACCTTTTATGGGAGCAATTAATTCCAACAAGGGAAGGTATTTTTTCCTTGATGATATTCACTATCATCGATAGGGGACATATTTCCACCTAATATAGAAAGAATTCGTTTCAACAGGGGTAGTCATTTTTCTCTTAATGGTGTTCACTTATACCTATAGAGTGACATCTTTCTACCTTGGTAGGAATTGATTCCAACAGGGGTAGTTATTTTTCTCTTAATGGTGTTCACTTATGCCAATAGAGTGACATCTTTTTACCTTGGTAGGAATTAATTCCAACAGGGGTAGCTATTTTTTTTACCTCGGTGGGAAACTTTTTCTCTTTCTATTCATCAATGCCAATAGTGACATATTTCTACATGAAATAGAAGTAATTGATTCCAACAGGCGTAGGTATTTCCTCTTGATGGTCCTTTACTAATACCATCGGAGTGACGTTTTTCTACCTTGAATAGAAGGTATCAATCCCAACAAGGGTAACTATGTTTCCTCGATGAAATGTCCTTATACTCGTGAAGCGACTCATTTATACCTTTTAAGGAAGAAATTGATTCTTTCAGGGGTACATATTACTCCCTTCTATTTTTTCTTCGTGCCTTCACAGGTATACTTTAGAACCGTGGAGGGTAGAAATTATGCCCATATGACCTTATATGCAGTCATCGTAGGAGCAATTTTCTACCTTCAGAAGTCTTATTTCATTCGGTCAAGGTTGAAATATCGGAGGTACGTATTTCAACCCTACCAAAATTTCGACCCCACTGAAAGTAAGGTCGAAAATGTGATAAACCCCCAAAGGTAGAAATTCCTCCTTTTATAATTAACAGTGTATGTATATATATATATATATATATATATATATATATATATATATATATATATATATATATATATATATATATATATATATATATATATATATATATATATATATAAACCGGCACAGTAGCTGAGTGGTTAGCTCACTTGCTTCGTGATCCGGGAGGTGAAGGGACATATCGGACCCGGTTCGATCCCCGCCACCGTCCATCTTCACAGAGGTATTTCGTGGTTTCCCTCTGTAGTCTACGCTAATGCCGGGATGGTTCCTATAATATGGGCCACGACCGCTTCCTTCCCACTATCCTTCCCACTGCCCATAAAAAAACCTTCATCTCATCATCCCACCATCTCATTATTCATTCATCCGACGCCAATAGATCTTAGTAATCATTACAGTGCGTCGTTATACAAACCCAATATGGAAAAAAAAATATATATATATACGTATATATATATATATATATATATGAATATATATATATATATATGGATATATATTTATATATATATATATATATATATATATATATATATATATATATATATATATATATATATATATATATATTAATATATATATATATATAACTATATATATATATATATATATATATATATATATATATATATATATATATATATATATATATATTCAGTATATATATATATATATATATATATATATATATATATATATATATATATATATATATATATATATATATTCAGTATATATATATATATATATATATAGGGGTTGCCGTAAACTGATCCATCCAGAAACTGGTCCATCTCGTCAACTAGTCCATCTCTATATTATTTTATTAATTATTATATATTTCATGAAAGCAACTGGTCCATCCGGAAACTAGTCCATCTCGCATTTTGATAATATTGATAATAATTATCGTATTTATACGTCTCGGAAAGTGATCCATCCGGCAACTGGTCCATCAGTAGGCCTACTTAAGTAGAGTACTCCATTTAAGCATTAAATTCCCATTGTTGAGCTATCTATTCGCGCGTGGTGTCATTCGAGAGGTAATTTTGCGTTCTTTCTGAATATGCACTTCATTTCTCAATCAGAGGACAATAGTAACAAGGGTGAGCGAGCTCACCCTTGGACGCCCTCATATAGAAAATTGAACCTTAAATTGATTGTTTCTATTGACAGAAAACCTCAAATGGATTCTTCTGTAAAAATAAATTCCTAAATTGATTGTTTCTTTTGACAGAAATCTTAAATACATTGCTTCTATTTACAAAAAATCGTTACAAGATTTCTTCTATTGACATAGAATCCTGAATTAACTTTTCTCATCAACAGAGTAGAGTAGGCCCACCTTTGATATTTTACTTATAGGCGTAATAATCTAATACTTTTATTAAATTCTTATTTTTCTATGTTATACTTAACGACCCCACTATTAGCTAGGTTATGGAGGGTACAAATGAGCGGGAGATGAAAAACAGTGAGCTGATGATAGATGAAAGAACATTTAAAAATAAAACACACTTTACTCAGGATTTGAACATGCGGCCTTGGAACCAAAAGCAGATGCGCTACCTCTAGAGTCTAGACCAAGGAGGACGGTTAAAATGCTTCTGTTGGCAGAAAGCCTTCAATATATATATATATATATATATTACTTCTAGAGAAATAAAACCTTGTATTACAACCTTGCATTGTGTACAGAAACCTAAAAAAAAATGCGAAAGCAATATTTGTATGTATAGTGTATTTGTATGTATTGTTTGTATGTATGTATAGTGCACCACAAATGGTGTTGATAGTCAACATGCATATTATTTTCAAAGCATGAACAAATGGCCTAAAGTCCATTCATATAAGCGTGTTAGGGCCGATGCACAATATGCCGACAAATCCTCCAGACACCTTCCTGCTGGATAACTCTATCGGCCACTTTTGTGCGCGTTTTACAAGTGACCGATTTCCGACAACCTTACAAAACCAATAACATTTAGAAGTTGGTATTGAATTTTGACTGCTTTTTGCCATAATCGAACTCATCGAACGCTCGAGTTATGAGCTACCTTCGTTCAGCTTTGTCTTTGAGAGGTCTTCAAAACCGTGTGATGACAGATGACACTTTCGACATTGGGATTGTATTTTTCAATTTTGAGGTAAGAAATGAATTTACGTTCTGTTTAGTCGTATTTTTTGACAATTGCAATCAGGCAAGCATAATTCGAGAGATTGAATTTGATGATTTTTCACAGTTGATTTAATGTTTAGAGGTTATAGGCCTAGGCCCAGACCAAGGAGGTTAGATACTAATATTATCATAATACTAATATAATAGATACTAATAATAAGATAATATATAATATAATAAGATAATAGATACTAATATAATATAATAGTATATAATATATACTATTAGTATCTGACCTCCTTGGCCCAGACCCTTGTAGGTTGTGATTTCCTCGAAAGAGGGTTAAAGGAATAAACACTACTGCTACTACTACTACTACCATTCCAACTAAATGCTTATAGGCTACCTGAGACAATGAATAACTAGACTCGGACCTAGTAAATATATGACCTAGGCACACTCTATATTTTCACAGCCAGAAGTACCTCATTTGGAGTTACATACATGTAGGCCTAGACCATAAATATTGTATAAACATAGGGGCTAGGCCTAGTTCTCGATTCATCTTGCCCGAGACCATTGATTATGTAAGGTTACAAATTCAATGCCGAGACCTAGCCTACTTGACCAAACAAAACTGTGGTGTAAGAGAGGAATCGTGAATTGTGTAGTGTCGACCTTGAGCTCATTGTATTGTATTGTATTGTATTGTATTTTATTTCAATCGTTAGACATATACATGGTATACATATAGATATCGTCATTTTCAAAGTATAATTATGATTAGTGACTGAATTAAATAGTTGAATAATAGAGGGCAGGAGTTATATTACAAGTGATTAGCGGTATGCCTATATGCCTAATTCACGATGAAAAGAACTCTTCAAGAGAGTAGAAGGGATTTTGGATTAGAAAGGCTTTGAGACTGGATAGGAAAGTAGAAAGCTTGGTTGAATTTATGATGTGAAGGGGTAGTTTATTGTAGATGGTGGTGCAAAGGTGAAGTGGGCTATGAGTGAAAAGGGTGCGATTATGGGTTAAGGTGCGGATGGCGCTGCTGTTTCTGGTTGAGTGGTTATGGATGGTTGCATTTGTGAGGAAGAGGTTGGGGTGGTTTCGAGCAAATGTGCTAGCGATTTGGATGAGTGTACAGGTGAGTGTTAGGATTTTGAGTTTAGTGAAGTGAGGTTTGCAGGTTCTCTGTCGGGAGATGCCGGCCATCACGCGGATAGCCTGTTTTTGAATGATAAATATTCGTTTTGCTTGTGGAGAAGTTCCCTAGAAGAGAAGGCCGTAAGAGAGGTGGGAGTGGAGATGGGCATGGTAGACAAGCTTCAGGGAGTGGGGGCTGACGATGGGCTTGAGTCTACGAAGGAGGAAGTTACCACTTTTAATTTTATTGAGGGTGTGATGTATGTGGATGGACCAGTCTAAGGAAGGGGTGATGTGGATCCCTAGGAACTTGGTGGAATGGGTGCTGGGAATGATTTTGTTGTCGACTCTGATGAGGGGAGAGAAAGAGGGAGGGTTTGATTTAGTATGGAAGTGTATATAGACTGTTTTGGTAGGTTGGAGAGCAAGTTTGTTATTGAGGCAGTAGCTGGACATGAGAGAGGTTTGGGTGTTCACAGTATCGGTGAGGGAGGAAAAGGGGTTCGATTTGGAGGTTGTGATGAGGTGGTTGGTGTCATCGGCAAATTGGAAGAGGTGTCCCGAGTTAAGGAGCTGAGGAAGGTCGTTTACATAGAGAAGAAATAGGAGAGGAGAAAGGACTGAGCCTTGAGGTACGCCGCTAAGAACATCCAGTGGGTTTGAAGTTGTGGGAGTGGGCAATGATGGGATTCTGACTACTTGGGTTCGATTTGAGAGGAACGAGGCAATCCATTTGTTGGCGATGCCCCGGATCCCAAGTGAGTTGAGTTTGGTGAGGAGATGGTTGTGGTCGATAGTGTCAAAAGCTTTGGAGAGGTCGTAGAAGAGACCAACAGAGTGGTCACCTCTATCAAGAGCAGTGTGGAGGGTGGTGAGAAAATTAAATACGGCAGTGATGGTGGATTTGTTTTTCTGGAATCCATGTTGGCAATGAGCGAGGATGTTATGTGATTCTAGGTAAGGAAGTAGTCTGGACAGCATAATTTTTTCAAGGATTTTAGAAAAAGAGGATAAGAGCGATATGGGTCTATAGTTATTTATATCTGTAGTTTTTCCTTTTTTATGGATGGGAATTACAAGAGCTTCTTTAAGTTTTAGAGGGAAGACACCAGCATTTAGAGAGCTGTTGATAATGATCGTGAGAGGGTAGGCAATGAGATGAGAGGATTTGGCCAGGAGGGAGCCTGGAATTCCATCCGAGCCACAGGAGTGTTTTCCACTGAGGGTTTTGATGATTCTCGTTACTTCAGTGGTGTGGGTAGGATGAAGAAATATGGTTTGGGCGGGGCTGTGTCTAGGAAGGGGACTCGTGGTGTGGTTTATGGGTGGAGCAATGTTACCAGCAAGGATGAAGAAGTTATTGAGTTCTTCTGCGAGGATGGTGGGGTTGGTGGTCCGATGTCCATCAATATCGAGGGTGAGGTTTTCAGGGCGTCGTTCAGACGTAGAGGAGGATTTTATAATGGCCCATGAGGTTTTCGATTTATTCGAGGAGGAGGCCAGGATAGAGTCGTTATGAAGGCGTTTGGCTTTATGGAGTTCCCTAGTGTGAGCTTTTTTACTTCTTTGGTAGTGACTTCGGAGTTCTTTAGAGTTTGGAGTGGTTTTACAGAGGAAATGGAGGTCACGAAGGTTGTCACTGGTGGTACGAAGGTCATGGGTGATCCACTTGTTGGGTTTGGCCGTCTTGATTTTCATTTTTTTAAGTGGAAAAGAGGTATTGAAATGGTTGGTAATAGTGTTCAGAAAGAGGTTGAATAAGCTATCCGTGTTCAAGGATTCGGAAAGGTGACTCCAGTCTTCCTTTTCAAGGAGTGTAGTGAAGAGCTGGGTATTGGTTTCAGAGAAGGAGCGTTTTGTGACAAACCTCTGCTCCTCTGGATGAGTATTGGAGAGTGTGATCTTACACATTAGGGCAAGGTGGTCCGAGAGGCCACTGTTGAATGTGTCAGTGTTGATAGTAGGATAGGCTAGGGTCGTAAAGATGTTGTCGATTAGGGTAGATGATGTAGGGGTTATACGTGTGGGGCTGATAATGGTTTCGATAAGGTTGTATGAGTGGAGAAGGTCGAGGAATTTGTTTTTCTGTTGTGAATTTTGGAGGAGGTCGATGTTAAAATCCCCACAGATTATGAGGTCTGATGTAGGGTAGTGTTTGGTGACATGGATGATTGAGTCTTCAAGAGTAGAAAGGAAGATGTTGATGTTAGCTGAGGGCGAACGGTATATACATATTATGATGATATTGGTAGATTCAGGTCTATGCCAAAGAATTGCAGTACATTCAAAGGATTTATCAGTTGCAAAGGATGTCAGGTCGATGGGAGTGGTGGTTATTGTGGGTTTAGTGAAAATGGCAACGCCACCATGATTTGAGGAGGTTCTGTGGAAGATGTTGGCTTTGTAGTAGTGGGGGATATTGAAGAAACTGTCAGAAGGTGGGAGCCAGTGCTCTGAAAGACAGAGGAAATCAGGGGAGAGTTTATTTGTTAGGATTTCCAAGCTTTCTACTTTGTTGCGGACTGACTGAATATTAAGGGAGATGAGGAGATTACCTAATCTCTGTCAGATTAAATATTAAAATATTCATCAATATTCATTGTATCTACATATACAGATGGAAGCTTGGATTCGTTTGAACGCTTTGCCGCGAACAGCACGGAAGAGCATGAGTTGGGAGGGCGATTGAGGTTGCGTTGATCATTTCTTCATGGAATGACAGACTCCCGTGGATGACATCCGAGACAACTTGCCACAGACGTATGAGTAGAGACAAAGGTTTGTAAGCCTACTCTTGACATTGAAATTTTTTTTTCATTTTTTTATTCGTGTTCTCACAAAGATTTCAGTACAATTTTGTAGACCCGCAAAGTCACAAAAAGTTGACTTGTCTGCAGGTCTACTAACATTTTATACATAAGAAAAACAAATTACAAATAAGTATATCAAGTCTGAACACTTACGCACGTACATTTTGATAATAATGATGAAAATATCAATTTTAATAAAAAAATAATCATAGGGCCTAGTGACAAGAATCCACATTTTGAAATTATGGACTATTTTCAGTTATTTGGAATATACACTGTAAAATGAAATAGTTTTATTTCTCATGAAATATAAGATAATTTGATAATATCCATTTTTTTAATTCTATTTTTACTGTGGATATTAATAACCACTATTAATATTAATATTACACTAAATATAACAGGAATTCATGTAGGCCTAGTAACGTTATCAATACCGGTAGGCGATTCTCTCAACTGCAGTAGACCTTACTACTGGCATGGCTCATAAATGATATACCAGTAAAAGTCAACAATATGCTAGCAACGGTCTACTATAAGGTACCGTAAAACTATACCGGCTTAAGAATACGGACTGTAGAATATTCTTGTAGCACTAAATTCACGGACACGCCCCCTATTTATTTATTTCATTTTGATTCTGTTGAACAACCCCACCAACAGCTACGAGGGTACAAATAGCCACACACAATAAATTCAATGCTTATTTTTATTTTATTACACATCAAATCACACTTCATAGGCCTACAAAATTCTCAAAAGTATTTGAGCATCCAGTGAGAATATGTTGTAGGGGAGCAAATTAAATTACATGTAGTAACCGGTCTTTTGAGGAATAAAAAAATCATCAATATTATCAATATTTAATATCATCTAGTTTTCTTATACTGTCAAATATTCACAATATTCTATCAAGTCTCATCAGAGAAGAGGAAGAAATTGATCATAGTCCAATAGTAGGCCTAAGGAGTCATGGAATTACGTAATTCCTACGTCCGAGCGTAAAACAAAGACCTTGTACAGAATGGTCGATTGTGTGTATTCAAGTTGACAATTCGTTTGTGTTTGAATAAATATTTACCTCAACTACCGGTTGATAGATTTGAAAGTAATGGGCCGAATATTATCACATTTTATTCAATTTAATCGAGGTACAGTTGAATTTAATATTAGTTCAATTCAATTTCAGTAGGCCTACTGAAATACCATTTCAATTCCAGTTTTGAATAGTTTATAACATTGTTTGTGTTTTTTAGGAGATTCTGTGTATGCAAATGAACCTTGACTGCTGCTACCAATTCTCCAGAAAGAAGAGAAGAAGAGCAACACGAAGAGCAACACACCACAGTGCACTGCCGTACATTTTTTCTTCAATAATTTATAGGCTTAAAATGATATCATTCATTATTTGTGAAGGGAATAAATATCAATCAGTTGGTTATTTAATGCGTGTAAATGAATCTTCATTTGAATACCTTGTATTGATCTAGGCCTATATTTTTTCATGAATGTGTTTTGGTATGTTATTATTTCAGGTATTTGGCCGCTTTTGCTTCAGCAATCAGAACAAGAGTTTCATCCATTTTTAATGAGGCCCCTGCTTTCGTATTGAGAGAGCAATTCAACATTTTGAATTGAAGTCATTTTTGCCTCCTCCATATTCTGACATTTTCCCGTTGCACGGTCGAATGCATCGTCATCTGTCTGTTTTCTCTTCTTCGGCGTCGAAACAACAGATTATGAATAGAATATGTGAAAAGTAAATTATTCAATTGGATTAGGCATATATATTTTTTTTATCAACATCGAAACTTGATGCAAAATTATTGTTTCCCAATTGAAGGTAGGATTGTTTGATCGGGGCACCACAAGGGCGATCTCACCACCCCATACATGGATTATACATTATAGGCATACACGGATTATATCAAAACATGAACTGTCGTTTGATTTCATATTTGAAAAAAAAGCAACTACAACTAGGTAATGTCTCGAGTGTAAATAATAACTAAACGGTAAAGTAATGTCAAAACACTTCACGATTTCATGTTATAGTAATTATTATACATTCACACGTAGTAACAAACAGTGAGAACAGTCGAGTGAAAATGGAATGTCAACTTTACATGCGAGGCAGAAATATAGATCGGTAAAGGAAATTCGCTTGTAATATTTTATTTACAATTTTACATACACATTGTCAATTTACAAAGACGGTGAATACATGTGAATACAAAAGAGGTGGTAAAGTTCAAATTGAAGAATGTTCAAAGTATGATAAATGCAGATTGTTAACAAAGGAACTTATGATTGTGATATTACAACCCTTCGATCTGTCATTATCTCTTCACATATTCACTCTTCATGTGTTGCGGGAGGCGAGGGGAATTTAGGACCCGGTTCGATCCTGCCGCCTTCCACCTTTACAGGGGTTTTCATGATTTGCCTCTGTAGTCCAGGCTAATGCTGGGATGGTTCCCACAATATAGGCCACGACTGCTTCCTTCCCACTATCCTTCCCATGTTACTCAAGAAACCTTCATCTCATTAATCATCCATCTGACGCCAATAGATCTTGGCTATCATTACAGTTTGCCGCTAAAACCCAATACTGTATAGAAAACTTGAGACACTATCTCGTATTTTGTAAATTTTAAATACATTTTTTAAATGTATCTTGTATCTGAAATAGGCCTACTCAAAATTCAAGTATCTGTATGTAGTTTTCAGATACTTGAAGTTGACCGGGTTTCCAGTTCCGATTCTGTTTTGTCGTCCAACACGATATCGGTACGATTTTTGTCATGCCTATTTCCACTTGGCTGTGTCGTAACGTTTTCGTGACTTCGTAGTCATAGCCGTCATTACCTCGACTCACGGCTTCTTTGAATGTGAGAAATTGAGCTGTCAGAATACAATATATATATTTTTTAAATAACATCGAAACTTGATACAAAATCATTGTTCCCCAATTAAGGCCAACGATGAAAGGTAGGATCGTTTGGACGGGGCACCACAAGGGCGATCTTATTACCCCAAGAATACAAATTGACACACTTTTCTCAGGTCGCGCCGTTGTAATTATACAAACACGGAGATTGTCCTGTACCATCTGAATAAATAATTCTACTTCAAATGGCATAGCAATTCTGGATACAAAATCTAAGACCGTGATTCTAAAAGTGTGGTGATGTTTGAAATTGCAGTTAGGATATGTGGATCGATATTTTTGTGAATCGATTCTTTTTTTGTTTTTTTTGGTGGCAATATAAATCCAAACAACCGGAGCCAGATGGACTGCAATCGCAGTGTAACTTACGGTGATCGTAATTTCGGACGACAAAAGTTGGAAGTTGAGTCAATAATCACGGGACCGAAACAATGTCGTAAACCGGCATGTTTTTAGGTGAATACTGGCTTGTGATTGTCCGTTGGGAAAATTGTGTCGGACAACAAGAACAAATTGGTAGGCCTACTGGAAACCCTGCTTCAGAGTATTTTTCCCATGTCTGATTACACTGTAATCTTCGAGTTTAATAAATATTTTGACTTTATTCTCAAGGCCATCGAAAAATGAGAAGAACTACTTCTGTCAAATGAATATGATAATTTCAATTAACTAATGCAGACCCATCAAACTTGGTTGATTATGAACTCATCAAAAATTAATTCAACATATTTTGTCCGGTTTATTTTAATAGTCCGCTTTAATTCTGTAATTACACCAACGTTTGGAAAAAGTTTTGATTGGTTACACACTCTCTTATATGTATACCACATTCCCACGTACAAAAGAGAACATAAAAACGAAGCCCGATTTTGTTTGTCAAGTGAAATGAAGTCTTGGCTCCATGGAATGAAAAAATCGACAACAATAATCTGTTGGTGGGGCATTTAACAAGCAATAATCAATCAATCAGTATGGTTGAATGTATCATTTCATTTTGTCATGACTCACTTGCAACTCATTGTCACTAAAAACTAGGAATACTCAACATGATAAACTATGTGTTTGTTGCATGTAAGAAGAGCGATCTACACACAAAAATGTATTTTTCTCATCATGTGACAACTGATTGTGAAAGTTTGGTAGCGTATTTGCAATTACTGCCTCAATATGCATGAGAGTGACATCGCTCATCCAATAATTGAATTCGGAAATGCCTAGACTGAAATCTTTAATTTTTCATAAGACTTTGTCGTACTCTACAACAATCAGTGTAGTAGTAGTATAGTAGATATTCATTCTATGCTATTTTTTTTACATGGGCCTACATACATGGTTACAAAAAATGACATAAGATTGGATAATAAAACAAAGTGTTCACAATCAAAAAGTAAAGAAAGCAAGTAATATTTAAATTATTAAATCACTCGATAGTGTGATTAAATTACTATGTAGGCCTATGTTGAATGTCTCATGTATGTGTTATTCATCAGTATTTTCTAATGGGCTACTTTTGTGATTCTCCTTTGTAGCCTAATCAGAGAATAAGTGATTGATTGCAATAAAACAATCCAATCCATGTACATAATTGTACCCGTCAATTTATATATTTATCAAATCTCAAACAAATAAAACCATCAAAGAAATAACAGCGAGGCCTATACATTAGCGACACGCCTACTACCCTCCCCGCACCATACGTCCCCGGCATGCAAAAACTCAACTCGGAGAGCAAGCAAGCTTCCTGCCGTCTTTCAAGGAACCATCCCAGTATTGACCTGAATGACAGAGGATAACCAAAAAAAACTCTATCAGGATGGTCCACCATAGGCTTGTACATGTAGGGTACCGTACCACCCTTGGGTTGCATAACTGATACACCGAAAATATGGTGAATTGAGAAAAACGTAGGCCTACACTGAAAATCCAATAGACCTACACCGTAAGCATTATTTCAGATGATGACTGAATAGGGAGGCTACGATATTGCATTTGAATAGTGTGAGACTATCCTCTTCTCCCCACAATAATATACTAGCCATCATGCATGAAAATATTTTTCTTGCGGTGTACGAGATTTTCGGTTCAAGTTAGCTTAACCCAACTCAACTTGACTCTAACATCAGATCCCAGTCTGTGTATGACAGTTCAGTGTACTAGCAACTAATAACCTCAGCAACGTACCTGCTTCAACTCTGGCAACGTATGCCTCATTTTCAATAGGGAAGGATATGAACTGGAGGGAGTGTTGAACCAATGCGTTGCTAATGTCACACAAAACTCGCGAGCAACTGGCTTGACTTATGCCTTTTACATCGCCCTTAACGAGCTGGAACGTTCCAGACGCGTAGAATCGCAATGCAGTAAGAACTTGCGTCGGTCTGGTCAAATGGCCTTCCAAAATGCTGCACAGTTCCAAGACGATATGTCTTGGAAACCTGTACCGTTTAATCAGAAGGTCATCCGACACATTTAATGAATCCAGCCTATCTTTGAATACTCTGCCAGGTCTAACAATGATAGGCCCCTCCTGATTAGGCCTCGGCCTAGCCTCATCCAGAATTAGGAAAAGCCCAGCATTGAACATTGTAATATAATTAGTAGGAAATAGGCCTAGGCCTATTATAACTGTATATATAATTAGTGTTAGTGTTTTAGTGGTCATATTAGTAATCATAAGTTACATTTCAGCTAGGTAGGCATATAGGCCTAGTAATAGTGGTACACTCTTTGACAGGTTAGGCTAGAGTAGACAGACAAGGTGAGTGGTCAGAGGTGACACTGACAGTTGCACACGCTAGGCCTAGGCCTAGTCGAGATCAAGCAAAACGTTGAGGTTAGATGTACAACCGGATTTATAAAATACGTAAATCAAATTGCGCGGTATTTAAAAATATCCTTACCGTGTTTTGGTGGGTAGAATTTACATTTTCAGTCAAATTCAGCCATAAAATCATTGTAAATTGATATTCAAAGTCAAGAGGTGATCACTTACTAGGGCCTAGGCCTACCAGTCAATTTTTTAGGTACTTCTCTCTGGACAATAGATGAAAGAACAGCTATTAGGATCTCAGACACTTGCTAGGGATTGGTGGGACGATCAAATATTTCTTCATGAGTTTGGATTAAGACAAAATATGGTATCATCTCGAAAGAAGTTCGTAACTTTGAGCCAAATCAAAGTTATGACCTTGTGTGAATTCGGGCCCAGAAGATAATATGAACACATCCGTTGTTTATAAAATGTTACCATGGTTTTCAGAGGGCCAAACCAAAGAGGTTAGTATTTTAACCTCCTTGACCAAAAATGGGGTATACTCAATCTTTTTTCGGTTTTTATTTAATTATAAAATATTAAGGCTACGTGGACAAAAGTTATTATCGTAACGCGGTAGATTATAACCAATTACAACTTGAAAGCGCTTAAATTTCTAATTTACGTGGAAAACCAGCGATTCTATTAACGCGCAAAATATGGTATAAAAGTCCACGCCATTCCAAGGTCGATAGAGTTTTTTTCTTTATTTCGTTGATTTGAAAATATACAGGCTATGTGGACAAGTTTCATTACTACGTAGTCGAAGATTGAAAAAAAATACATAACCCAAGCTCGATAATTTTCAATTTACGTAGAAATTCAGCGATTCTACGCGACGAATAGATTTTTTCGGTCCCTTTTGAATCAAACGTATAAGTGTGTTTCCACAGTGTGGTGAACACGCTAAAAAACAGCAGCCTGATTGAAATATTCGGGAGGATAAATTAAAAAACATCGTGCATCGATCAAAACACGATATTAGTTTTTGATTACTGGCTATGATGATATTTTTCATTTCTCATGATAGGTATCAAAAGAAACTAACATGATAAATTGATGATATTCGAATTCTGACATTCAAATCACATGAAAAATGCTCTGAAGATTGAGAAAAACCCCAATTCACAAGGGTGAGTGAAATAAATTCAGTTATATTCAAGCCATTGTGAATTTCCAAACTTTTTCTCATATCCCATGACACAGATCAAGCATATGGAAAATTGAAAAAAAATACCATGTACGCAAAACGTGATTTTTGTAACACACTTCTTGATGAAGAGAGAAACACTCTTTTTTCTCTCGAAATAACGTATTTTCCAACATTTTGTGTGTTTTTTCTGTGGAAGTGTATCGTCTCTGCAATTGATATGGCTGAGCCTCCCACACAAACAGGAATGCTCAGTCCACGGTATTTTACCACATTATTCAGTTTCCGACAAGGCGATATAGGCTTTCCACATCTTATCGAGAGCCCGTTGCGCTTGAATAAGCGTACCCAAATTTCGAAATTTTGAATGCGAATTGAGAGTTAATAATTTGAATATTTCTTCTTTTTTCGGTTCGTTACCTTGGTCCCGTCCGCCCAAGATTTGATCCGGATGTATATGTTTGATCAACACACAGGAATTATTTGAACAACGATCATGCATCCGAATTCCCTAAAGTTTCCAATTTGTACGATTTTTTTTCATCGACTATGTGTCAAAATTTCGTTTTCATACAAGAAAATGCCGCAAAAAGATTCAAATTTGGGTTCGTGATTTCATCATATTGTTGATTTTTCCGCGTATTTCACACGATCCCAACGTTCTTTAAACATGTCAATTCAATTCAATTTATAAATATTTTCACTCTCCAACTTATTCACAACAGGATAACAGGAAAACAATACAAACAGTAATAAGTGAACCAAATATATACATGTGGGTTAACATTGTAAAATCAAAAAAAGGAGATAAGCAGAAGCCCGCGTAAGAACTAAATCCTGTGTGCGGGTATTAGTAGCAAAAGTAATATTCATGTTGGCGAAACTATAATAAATGATGATGCAATCCTATTCCATTGTCCTTGATTTTCCAAGTGTATTGAACTATTTTCTAAAAGATTTGAACATTTCGGAAAAGGGATCGAATTTCACAAAAAGTGGAGACAGTCTGTCAATAGAGCTTGATGGCAACTTCCCAGGCAGCACAGACGCGTGAGCCATATATGATTGATATCAATTTTGCCATGCGCTTCGGTATGGCTCGTATACGGTAATACACATATTACGTCCGGTATGTTTTTGGCACAAAGGCCATGACTGGCCCGCTCAATGAATTCCCCCCTCGGACCATTCGTGGAAAACACAGCGCTATCCATATCCCTGATCCATCACTTGGACCACACGCAATCAGCGATGTATGTTACATGTCATATATGATCACATGCAGTACTCATCAGTTCAGACTTATATGGACCGTACCCCATTAGGGATGTACGTTTCATGCTCTAATTTACATATGCTCTATGTATACGTTACAATCAATATGGACAATACACTTTTAGCCATGTATCCTTCATGTTCTTATTTACATATGCTTTATGATTTTTTGGCGAACACATGTTAAGGGATGTGTCGTTGAGGCTGTGACCAAACTATAGCCTGATCGGGTGATTGGTACAGAATTGAGGAGCGTTTCACATTTCGATGTGTCAGACGGCCGGGTTTTAGCATAGGCCTACCGCTCGGGCGAGCCGGCCAGTGCATGACTGCACGGGCGGGAGCCCAGACCTCAGATAATTTTTTTCACCAAGATTTCTTTGCGACACATGTTAAGAAATGTGTCGTTGAAGCTGTGATCGAGTTACAGCCTGATCGGGTGATTGGTGCAGAAATGAGGAGCGTTTCACATTTCGATGTGTCAGACGGCCGGGTTTTAGCATAGGCCTACCGCTCGGGCGAGCCGGCAAGTGCACGACTGCGCGGGCGGGAGCTCAGACTATGAATAATTTTTTTACCCACATTTTTTGGCGAACACATGCTAAGGGATGTGTCGTTGAGTGAGGCTGTGACCAATCCATAGCCTGATCGGGTAATTGGTACAGAAATGAGGAGCGTTTCACATTTCGATGTGTCAGACGGCCGGGTTTTAGCATAGGCCTACCGCTCGGGTGAGCCGGCCAGTGCACGACTGCGCGGGCGGGAGCCCAGACTATGAATAATTTTTTTACCCAGATTTTTTGGCAAACACATGTTAAGGGATGTTTCTTTGAGTCTGTGACCAATCTATAGCCTGATCAGGTGATTGGTGCAGAAATGAGGAGCGTTTCACATTTCGATGTGTCAGACGGCCGGGTTTTAGCATAGGCCTACCGCTCGGGCGAGCCGGCCAGTGCACGACTGCGCGGGCGGGAGCCCAGACCATGAATAATTTTTTTACCAAGATTTTTTTGGCGAACACATGTTAAGGGATGTGTCGTTGAAGCTGTGACCAAGTTCAAGTTCATCGCATCAAAATCACATCATCCTATGGCCCGTGGTCAGTATTTTAGTTGAGGGCATTTTCCACAATATTTCTACAATGATTTAGTCAGTATGTGCCCGGTTCGAAGCCAGGATAGATCGGCTCCATTCAATTTTCCCACCCTAGCCCACGGACCAGGGGATAGTTTGATTTTCACGTGGTTTTAAATGACGGCATCGTAGAAGACCAATCTACAAATGTTTGGGTTCAAAGGTTCGGACATCACGGGCTCTGATACCGCAACTACGCGTTAGAACCCGAGAAAATCGAGAAGTCGTTCATCAATAATCTAGATTCTGGAGTTTTTAGTACTTCTGGCAGATAACAATAGATGTGGTATCCTCCATCGACCGGCATCCGAATCTGTAGTTCATCGGGGCTCTGGTTTTGATTTGATATAGGGTCTAGGCCCTAAGTTTCAAATAGGGTCCGTGCGGTCGCTCAAATTGAGAAAATCGGGAATTTTAAAAATCACTCATAACAATCGTATAGTGATCGACCTGCAGATTGAGTATGAGAATGAAATAATTTCCATAACTGTGGACGAAAGTAGTGCAGAACAATTGAATAATGATGAGTTTCATTATTTGAATGTTATGAGTAAATAATTGCAGCAAAAAAAATCGACTTTGAGGTTATTGGAGATTGTCAAAAAGTTTGTAAAGGCCTAGGCTTAGATTGGAGGCTATTCAATTCCATTGGCAATAAAAGTAAAAACTTCGTCATCCTCTTCTGCTCCACTGGAGGAGGAATTAGAAGAAATGCCTGCATTTAATGCAACTGCTGCAATTCCCAATACGATTTGATCTTCCGCCATAACTTATACAGCTTGTTGCAAAAAATGCTCGTGGTCGTTCCAAAATTGCAAGCTAGCTGAGCTAGCAGTGACGTATGCTGGGCCAACTTAGCGCTTGCAAAGCGCTTAATTCTGGCACGCCACTCATATGTAGGCGTATAACATAGTTTTTGATCGCGCCAAGTAGTTTTTGAACGACGCCATAAGATTCTACAACAAGTTAACATGAAGAGCTTCGTTCAACGCTACAAGCGAGGTATTTCATGAGTACAAACCATCATAGCAATTTTCACAGAGCAGTGTGCTTGACTAAGTATAGGCCTATCACCCAAATTGATTTTATTCATTTAAACGGATTGATTAGGAAATGTGAGAGGGGCACTCTAGGTGATACATGCACAAGGGCACTCCGTAATGAATTTACGCCACTGTATTTGAATAATTGAATATTTTGAATGTATCGAATCATTGAAACAGAATGAAGAGTCAAAATCGATGCGGAATCAAGATCAGTTGGACTCAATTTCGAATGAATTTAGAGATAAGAAGTGTCCGGTGTTGACGATGTTGATGTTGCTAAATCCAGTATCATTATCAAAATGAAGAGTGACCGTATTTTTAAGACAATCATTTTCATCTGTAACTGTCCTGGAAGTTATTGAGAAAATCGATCCATTAGGTGGGTAGCCTTCTCCAATAACTCTTCTTGAATTCTTCGCTGTCTGTTTCATCAAAGAGGCCAAACAAATTGCCCCTATAAGAATGATACAGGTCTGAATATGTATGTTGTGAAATTATTCCTTTTATACACATCTTTTATTTACATTTTTAACTGAATCCCAATATCACGTTCTTAAACACTGTGGTACTATTGTTTCTGAACAATATAGTTGAAAGGCATTTCTCCGCAACTGTGATAGTAACGTAACTTCAATTTTTCCATAGTGATTTGAATCCGAATTCCGCGCGTATTTTCTTCCGTTCTGGTTGGACAAAATTGAAATGAGCCTCGTAGTCGACCAAAGGTTGCCGTCAATTAGGCGCGAAAATCTCGGCAAGGATGCATGATATTACATGAACCATGAACTTCTACGATGTTATATTCATCTAGTGAATGAGAGTATAATAATATGATATAATATTACTGATTTTGTTAAATTTGAATGTGTCAAGTGTAAATGATTGAATATGAGTTTGAATGAAATAAATTCTTCTTTCTCATCATAAATTGTTTTCATAATGACTTTGTATTCATCTTTGGGTGATCACAATGGAATGAGGAACGTCTATAAGGTCGATGAACCTGACCCCTCTCACTATCAGCACACATTCTGGAACTTTTGTCCAGAGTTCATGCTGGGCTTCAAGATTTTATGTTAAGCGTTCCAAAATGTGTGCTGGGTAATTTACCGAGAGAGTCGATTTTCAAAACATTAGGCGCCAAGTTCACGCAGCCCCTATAATGTCAGCACTTATTCCAAATCATCGCATGTATTTTGTGCTAGGTCACTGGATTTTATGCCGAAAGTTTCAGAATTTGTTCTTGATGCTTTTCCGATAAATAAAGAGAAAAGTCGAAATTTGACTTTTTTGAAAATTGATGTTGCACAGGCCTGGTATGAAACTTATATTGAATCGAAGCCAATTGTATGATATAATCACGAATTATCACTATACGATTGTCGTATATTTCGATATACGATAATCGGATAATCGGATATTTTCAAGATATCTTTACGCAAAGCAGATCTCATGTCGAGAAGTTGGAGGGAAATGCGAGCGATACATCAGTTTCAGATTTGATTAGAAACTTATTTGCATCGCCCAGAACTTACACATCTGAGATTTTAGTCAGATGACTTGAATGTGAGACTTTGAACGTTTCTGTTACTTCACGCGTACTCTCGAACCTTAATCTATACATCTCACAATCCATGAGTAAACCCTGCAGGGGACGGTCAAAACTAGACAAGAAGCGCCAATGCAGGTCTTTGGCTTACAATACATGGTGGGTAAACGTTGAGTTCAATCAGTATAATTCCTCATGCAATGAAACCACAATGAGTATATCTGTGTATCTACGTTCATTAAAAATTCTAATTTTTATATTATATCACTGAAAAATCGTAGGAAGAATGGGAAATAGGTATAAACATGTTGATTTTTAGTTTATTTTGATAGGGTTTCAAATATACCACACTGACAAAAATCGAGTTGTAAATCTACAGCACAATGTGCAGGCAATTAACTGCCAATACATTGTGCTGTATTTCTACAGCATAGTGGCGCTGTATTTTTACAGCGCGCGCGTCTGTATTTCTACAGCGAGTTACTGTATTCCTACAGCATAGTGGCGCTGTACTTTCACAGCACGCGCGTCTGTATTTCTACAGCGAGTTACTGTATTTCTACAGCATAGTGACGTTGTGTTTTCACAGCATTCGTTTGTATTTCTACAGCGAGTTACTGTATTTCTACAGCATGGTGACGTTGTGTTTTCACAGCATTCGTTTGTATTTCTACAGCGAGTTGCTGTATTTCTACAGCTTATTGACGCTGTATTCTCACAGCACTCGTTTGTATTTCTACAGCGAGTTGCTGTATTTCCACAGTATAGAGGCGCTGTATTTCCACTGCACGCATTTGTATTTCTACAGCAAGTTACTGTATTTCTACAGCATAGTTACCCTGTATTCTCACAGCACTCGTTTGTATTTCTACATCGAGTTGCTTCATTTCCACAGTATATACGCGCTGTATTTTCACAGCAGGCGTTTTTATTTCTACAACTAAGTGCTGTATTAACACTGTATAGTGGCGCTGTATTTTCACAGCACGCGTTTTTATTTCTACAACTAAATGCTGTATTTACACAGCATAGTAGCACTGTATTTCCACAGTACAAATTTGAGGGGATCAGAAACCAACTGGCCTATAATTGACATTTGAAAAGAAATGAGTTAGGTATTGTTAATCATAGCTAAAATACTAGTCTTCTAGAAGCCAAAGAGAATAATTGCTGTTTCAAGTTGGTGGCATTGGCTGCTTGATTTAAAAACAGCAATTATTCTCTTTGGCTCCTAAAAGACTAGTATTTTAGCTATGATAAACAATACCTAACTCATTTCTTTTCAAATGTCACTTATAGGCCAGTTGGTTTCTGATCCCCTCAAATTTGTACTGTGGAAATACAGTGCTACTATGCTGTGTAAATACAGCATTTAGTTGTAGAAATAAAAACGCGTGCTGTGAAAATACAGCGCCACTATACAGTGTTAATACAGCACTTAGTTGTAGAAATAAAAACGCCTGCTGTGAAAATACAGCGCGTATATACTGTGGAAATGAAGCAACTCGATGTAGAAATACAAACGAGTGCTGTGAGAATACAGGGTAACTATGCTGTAGAAATACAGTAACTTGCTGTAGAAATACAAATGCGTGCAGTGGAAATACAGCGCCTCTATACTGTGGAAATACAGCAACTCGCTGTAGAAATACAAACGAGTGCTGTGAGAATACAGCGTCAATAAGCTGTAGAAATACAGCAACTCGCTGTAGAAATACAAACGAATGCTGTGAAAACACAACGTCACCATGCTGTAGAAATACAGTAACTCGCTGTAGAAATACAAACGAATGCTGTGAAAACACAACGTCACTATGCTGTAGAAATACAGTAACTCGCTGTAGAAATACAGACGCGCGTGCTGTGAAAGTACAGCGCCACTATGCTGTAGGAATACAGTAACTCGCTGTAGAAATACAGACGCGCGCGCTGTAAAAATACAGCGCCACTATGCTGTAGAAATACAGCACAATGTATTGGCAGTTAATTGCCTGCACATTGTGCTGTAGATTTACAACTCGATTTTTGTCAGTGTGGTATATTTGAAACCCTATCAAAATAAACTAAAAATCAACATGTTTATACCTATTTCCCATTCTTCCTACGATTTTTCAGTGATATAATATAAAAATTAGAATTTTTAATGAACGTAGATACACAGATATACTCATTGTGGTTTCATTGCATGAGGAATTATACTGATTGAACTCAACGTTTACCCACCATGTATTGTAAGCCAAAGGCCTGCATTGGCGCTTCTTGTCTAGTTTTGACCGTCCCCTGCAGGGTTTACTCATGGATTGTGAGATGTATAGATTAAGGTTCGAGAGTACGCGTGAAGTAACAGAAACGTTCAAAGTCTCACATTCAAGTCATCTGACTAAAATCTCAGATGTGTAAGTTCTGGGCGATGCAAATAAGTTTCTAATCAAATCTGAAACTGATGTATCGCTCGCATTTCCCTCCAACTTCTCGACATGAGATCTGCTTTGCGTAAAGATATCTTGAAAATATCCGATTATCCGATTATCGTATATCGAAATATACGACAATCGTATAGTGATAATTCGTGATTATATCATACAATTGGCTTCGATTCAATATAAGTTTCATACCAGGCCTGTGCAACATCAATTTTCAAAAAAGTCAAATTTCGACTTTTCTCTTTATTTATCGGAAAAGCATCAAGAACAAATTCTGAAACTTTCGGCATAAAATCCAGTGACCTAGCACAAAATACATGCGATGATTTGGAATAAGTGCTGACATTATAGGGGCTGCGTGAACTTGGCGCCTCATGTTTTGAAAATCGACTCTCTCGGTAAATTACCCAGCACACATTTTGGAACGCTTAACATAAAATCTTGAAGCCCAGCATGAACTCTGGACAAAAGTTCCAGAATGTGTGCTGATAGTGAGAGGGGTCAGGTTCATCGACCTTATAGACGTTCCTCATTCCATTGTGATCACCCAAAGATGAATACAAAGTCATTATGAAAACAATTTATGATGAGAAAGAAGAATTTATTTCACGATTGCTGGAAATGCATTTTCAGCTTTTACTCAAAACCAATCGTTCTCAAATTTCATTTATTGAATAACATGCATGCTCTCATTTATGAGCAACGTATTGCAATGCAAACCTGTCCCGATTTGAGATGACAAGCAAGACTTGGTTATTTTATAGAAGGTATTTATATCTCAGCGTAACATAGCATCTGTTGATTGAGAACTTTTCATTTCTTAGTAGTTTCTGAAATAATCTGTACATTCATTCCATTCATCATCATACATTGATTGAATATTCCTACATGAGCATATTATAAGATATACCCGGCATGGATCATTGTTTATGAAAACACAATCCACAATCAATATTGGTCAAAGCTGATGTTTGAAAGAATTATACATATTGTGAAATATCGACTGTTATGAAACTTGTTTGGTCAAATGCCACCAAAATAACTAATCTTTCATGCGTTTCATGAACTGAACAACACTTTGGTTTTTGAATGATCGTATGTAGGAATTGGAAAGTATTGGGAAGAGGTGAGGTTACCACGAACCAGGGAAACATTTTATAATGTCCAGATGAAAAGCTACTTCTTGCACTAGAAAAATAAAACTCGTACCACAAATCAGAAAAGAACGTTCTTGAGATAATTTATAGCAGGATATGTATTCATCTGGACATTTTAAAACTAGCCCTTGCAAGATAGTCTACACAAGTGGCGATTGAAGTACAATTTAATTTAATCAAGTCTATATTTACAATGATTACAAAATTTTACAAACAATTCTTCTTCCTATTTGAAAACTAGCTATTGAAATATGTACAAGTATAGGCCTACAAAAGTGAAGATTGAATTACAATTTAATTTAATCAAGTCGGGAAATATTTAATCAAGTCTATATTTACAATAATTACAAAATTCTACAAACTCTTCTCTTTTCTATTTGAAAACTTGTTATTGAAATATGTACAAGTATAGGCCTACAAAAGTGAAGATTGAAATACAATTTAATTTAATCAAGTCGGGAAATATTTACAATAATTACACACTCTCTTCTCCACCCACATCCCACTCTTCTGCAGCCGCAGAGCAATCAGCATGCTCCAATGCTGTCAGTAGTGAAGCTACTTTTGGGGCAACCATTGTTTTTTTGGCTTTCCCCCCCCTCTTGTTCCCAGTTGGTGGATTGATACCCAGCAGACACCTAGAGAAATAAGAGTTTATTAGAGTTGATTCACAATTTAATTACGTGGAACCACTAAGCGTTGCCACTAATCTAACGGGGAAGTTAGGGATATCTCAATGTTCCTACTGGAGTTACCAATACTGAATAAAACAATTATAGCCCATTCCGTAACTATGTAGTAGCTTCAACCGGTCTTTTCCATAATAAATTGGTAGGCCTAACTTGGATGACCTTTTCACCCTTTCTTTGTTCAAAAGTACTGGTGATCATTGTATTTCATTTTTATATTCTCATTTTTATATTCATTCCTACTATTTTTTTTCAATGAGCATAGAAATACTAATAATTGAGAATAAAATATTAGATGTAGAAATAGACTTCGGTATGCAGCCTATGCCTACATTTATCTGATATTTGATTTTGATTAAGGTTGAGTTCAAAAAGTAGCTTCGGCTCCTGTTCGAAGTTGATATTAAACAAGGGTGAGCGAGCTCACCCTTGGACGCCCTCATATAGAGAATTGAACCTTAAATTGATTGTTCCTATTGACAGAAAACCTTAAATGGATTCTTCTGTAAAAATAAATTCCTAAATTGATTGTTTCTTTTGACAGAAATCTTAAATACATTGCTTCTATTTACAAAAAATCGTTACAAGATTTCTTCTATTGACACAGAATCCTGAATTAACTTTTCTCATCAACAGAGTAGAGTAGGCCCACCTTTGATATTTTACTTATAGGCGTAATAATCTAATACTTTTATTAAAAGCTTATTTTTCTATGTTATACTTAACGACTCCACTATGAGCTAGGTTATGAGGGGTACAAATGAGCGGGAGATGAAAAACAGTGAGCTGATGATAGATGAAAGAACATTTAAAAATAAAACACACTTTACTCAGGATTTGAACATGCGGCCTTGGATCCAGAAGCAGATGCGCTACCTCTAGAGTCTAGACCAAGGAGGACGGTTAAAATGCTTCTGTTGGCAGAAAGCTTTCAATATATATATATATATATATATATATATATATATATATATATATATATATATATATATATATATATATATATATATATATATATATATATATATATATATATATATATATATATATATATATATTACTTCTAGAGAAATAAAACCTTGTATTACAACCTTGCATTGTGTACAGAAACCTAAAAAAAAATGCGAAAGCAATATTTGTATGTATAGTGTATTTGTATGTATAGTGTGAAACAAATGGTGTTGATAGTCAACATGCATATTATTTTCAAAGCATGAACAAATGGCCTAAAGTCCATTCATATAAGCGTGTTAGGGCCGATGCACAATATGCCGACAAATCCTCCAGACACCTTTCTGCTGGATAACTCTATCGGCCACTTTTGTGAGCGTTTTACAAGTGACCGATTTCCGACAACCTTACAAAACCAATAACATTTAGAAGTTGGTATTGAATTTTGACTGCTTTTTGCCATAATCGAACTCATCGAACGCTCGAGTTATGAGCTACCTTCGTTCAGCTTTGTCTTTGAGAGGTCTTCAAAACCGTGTGATGACAGATGACACTTTCGACATTGGGATTGTATTTTTCAATTTTGAGGTAAGATATGAATTTACGTTCTGTTTAGTCGTATTTTTTGACAATTGCAATCAGGCAAGCATAAGTCGAGAGATTGAATTTGATGATTTTTCACAGTAGATTTAATGTTTAGAGGTTATAGGCCTAGGCCCAGACTTGGGCCCATACCCTTGTAGGTTGTGATTTCCTCGAAAGAGGGTTAAAGGAATGAACACTACTACTACTACTACCATATGTGCGCCAAAACAGCGCCCAGAAAGTTGCGCCCAGAATCATGGGCAGCGCCCAAACTCAAGGTCATGTTAGGAGTATGAAGCTAGCTTCAAAAAATGCTGAACTGATACCAATTTCAGCAAAATACGCTATTTAATTGATGACATCAACACAATGAGTTGACCCTTTTACATCTATTATCCCTATTATCGCAAAGGCCTGATCCATTAATGATGTTACAGGATAACCCTTCAACAGAATTAAACCCAATTTTAATCTGTTTCTGATGTTGAAAAAAGAGTATATAAACCATATGTATGAACCAAATGAACAGACATGGATTTAATGATGGTAACCTCTTAAATGTTCCATCTCTGTTCTCCAGAAAAGTACCCTTAACTATAACGTGGTGATTTAGAATTCTATTCACTCAAATGAGGAATTCATTATATTATTGAAGCTCTCGACATTTTATTATAGGTATGAGTGTGTTCCTGAACACCTCCTGAATTCCGATGCATCGACTGTCTGAATCCTGTTTGAATTCCGGGAAAACTCATATCAGTTCCAGCCCCATTTTCCGGGAAACAACCCTTCTATGGACAATGGTCATTTTGGGCTCTGGGCGCTGGAATTGGAGAAGTGAATTTTAGGGGGTTGTTTACATTTCTGCACGGTATTCGATAGGATTTTAATGTTCCCCGAAGCCTTGACTGTCTGAATCCACCCCTAACTCATATCTGTTCCATGTTAGTTTTCCGGGAAAAAGACATTCTATGAAAAATGGTCATTTTGCGCTTTGGGCGCTGGAACTTGAAAAGTGAATTTTAGTGGGTTGTTTACATTTCTGCACGGTATTCAATGAGATTTTACTGTTCCCCGAAACCTTGACTGTCTGAATCCACCCCTAACTCATATCTGTTCCAGCCCCGTTTTCCGGGAAAAAGACATTCTATGAAAAATGGTCATTTTAAGCTCTGAGCGCTGGAATTTGAAAAGTGAATTTTAGGGGGTTGTTTACATCTCTGCACGGTATTCAATGAGATTTTACTGTTTCCCGAAGCCTTGACTGTCTGAACCCACCCCTAACTTATATCTGTTCCATGTTAGTTTTCCGGGGAAAAGACATTCTATAAGAAATGGTCATTTTGGGCTTTGGGCGCTGGAATTTGAAAAGTGAATTTTAGGGGGTTGTTTACATTTCTGCACGGTATTCAATGAGATTTAACTGTTCCTTGATGTCTTGACTGTCTGAATCTACCCCTAACTCATATCTGTTCCAGCCCCGTTTTCCGGGAAGAAGACAATCTATGAAAAATGGTCATTTTGGGCTTTGGGCGCTGGAATTTGAAAAGTGAATTTTAGGGGTTTGTTTACATTTCTGCACGGTATTCAATAAGATTTAACTGTTCCCCGAAGCCTTGACTATCTGAATCCACCCTTAACTCATATCTGTTCCGTGTTGGTTTTCCGGGAAAAAGACATTCTATAAGAAATGGTCATTTTGGGCTTTGGGCGCTGGAATTTGAAAAGTGAATTTTAGGGGGTTGTTTACATTTCTGCACGGTATTCAATGAGATTTTACTGTTCCTTGATGTCTTGACTGTCTGAATCTACCCCTAACTCATATCTGTTCCAGCCCCATTTTCCGGGAAGAAGACAATCTATGAAAAATGGTCATTTTTGGGCTTTGGGCGCTGGAATTTGAAAAGTGAATTTTAGGGGTTTGTTTACATTTCTGCACGGTATTCAATAAGATTTTACTGTTCCCCGAAGCCTTGACTATCTGAATCCACCCTTAACTCATATCTGTTCCATGTTGGTTTTCCGGGAAAAAGACATTCTATGAAAAATGGTCGTTTTGGGCTTTGGGCGCTGGAATTTGAAAAGTGAATTTTAGGGGGTTGTTTACATTTCTGCACGGTATTCAATGAGTTTTTACTGTTCCCCGAAGCCTTGACTGTCTGAATCCACCCCCAACTCATATCTGTTCCATGTTAGTTTTCCGGGAAAAAGACATTCTATGAAAAATGGTCATTTTAGGCTTTGAGCGCTGGAATTTGAAAAGTGAAGTTTAGGGGGTTGTTTACATTTCTGCACGGTATTCAATGAGTTTTTACTGTTCCCCGAAGCCTTGACTGTCTGAATCCACCCCCAACTCATATCTGTTCCACGTTAGTTATCCGGGAAAAAGACATTCTATGAAAAATGGTCATTTTAGGCTTTGAGCGCTGGAATTTGAAAAGTGAAGTTTAGGGGGTTGTTTACATTTCTGCACGGTATTCAATGAGATTTTACTGTTTCCCGAAGCCTTGACTGTCTGAATTCACCCCTAACTCATATCTGTTCCATGTTAGTTTTCCGGGAAAAAGACATTTTATGAAAAATGGACATTTCAAGCTCTGGGCGCTGGAATTTGAAAAGTGAATTTTAGAGGGTTGTTCACATTTCTGCACGGTATTCAATGACATTTTACTGTTCCCCGAAGCCTTGACTGTCTGAATCGACCCCTAACTCATATCTGTTCCATGTTAGTTTTCCGGGAAAAAGACATTCTATGAAGAATGGTCATTTTGGGCTCTGGGCGCTGGAATTTGAAAAGTGAATTTTAGGGGGTTGTTTACATTTTTGCACAGTATTCAATGAGATTTTTCTGTTCCCCGAAGCCTTGACTGTCTGAATCCACCCCCAACTCATATCTGTTCCATGTTAGTTTTCCGGGAAAAAGACATTCTATGAAAAATGGTCATTTTAGGCTTTGAGCGCTGGAATTTGAAAAGTGAAGTTTAGGGGGTTGTTTACATTTCTGCACGGTATTCAATGAGTTTTTACTGTTCCCCGAAGCCTTGACTGTCTGAATCCACCCCCAACTCATATCTGTTCCACGTTAGTTATCCGGGAAAAAGACATTCTATGAAAAATGGTCATTTTAGGCTTTGAGCGCTGGAATTTGAAAAGTGAAGTTTAGGGGGTTGTTTACATTTCTGCACGGTATTCAATGAGATTTTACTGTTTCCCGAAGCCTTGACTGTCTGAATTCACCCCTAACTCATATCTGTTCCATGTTAGTTTTCCGGGAAAAAGACATTTTATGAAAAATGGACATTTCAAGCTCTGGGCGCTGGAATTTGAAAAGTGAATTTTAGAGGGTTGTTCACATTTCTGCACGGTATTCAATGACATTTTACTGTTCCCCGAAGCCTTGACTGTCTGAATCGACCCCTAACTCATATCTGTTCCATGTTAGTTTTCCGGGAAGAAGACATTCTATGAAGAATGGTCATTTTGGGCTCTGGGCGCTGGAATTTGAAAAGTGAATTTTAGGGGGTTGTTTACATTTTTGCACAGTATTCAATGAGATTTTTCTGTTCCCCGAAGCCTTGACTGTCTGAATCCACGCCTAACTCATATCTGTTCCAGTCCCGTTTTCCGGGAAAAAGACATTCTATGAAAAATGGTCATTTTAGGCTCTGGGCGCTGGAATTTGAAAAGTGAATTTCAAGGGGTTGTTTACATTTCTGCACGGTATTCAATGAGATTTTACTGTTTCCCGAAGCCTTGACTGTCTGAATCCACCCCTAACTCATATCTGTCCCATGTTAGTTCTGCGGGAAAAAGACATTCTATGAAAAATGGTCATTTTGAGCTCTGGGCGCTGGAATTTGGAAAGTGAATTTTAGGGGGTTTTTTACATTTCTGCACGGTATTCAATGACATTTGACTGTTTCCCGGAGCCTTGACTGTCTGAATCCACCCCTAACTCATATCTGTTCCAGTCCCGTTTTCCGGGAAAAAGACATTCTATAAAAAATGGTCATTTTAGGCTCTGGGGGCTGGAATTTGAAAAGTGAATTTCAGGGGGTTGTTTACATTTCTGCACGGTATTCAATGATATTTTACTGTTCCCCGAAGCCTTGACTGTCTGAATCCACCCCTAACTCATATATGTTCCATGTTAGTTCTCCGGGAAAAAGACATTCTATGAAAAATGGTCATTTTGAGCTCTGGGCGCTGGAATTTGGAAAGTGAATTTTAGGGGGTTGTTTACATTTCTGCACGGTATTCAATTAGATTTAACTGTTCCTTGATGCCTTGACTGTCTTAATTCACCCCTAACTTATATCTGTTCCTGTCCCGTTTCCCGGGAAAAAGACATTTTATGAAAAATGGACATTTCAAGCTCTGGGCGCTGGAATTTGAAAAGTGAATTTTAGAGGGTTGTTTACATTTCTGCACGGTATTCAATGAGATTTTACTGTTCCTTGATGTCTTGACTGTCTGAATCTACCCCTAACTCATATCTGTTCCAGCCCCGTTTTCCGGGAAGAAGACAATCTATGAAAAATGGTCATTTTGGGCTTTGGGCGCTGGAATTTGAAAAGTGAATTTTAGGGGTTTGTTTACATTTCTGCACGGTATTCAATAAGATTTAACTGTTCCCCGAAGCCTTGACTATCTGAATCCACCCTTAACTCATATCTGTTCCGTGTTGGTTTTCCGGGAAAAAGACATTCTATAAGAAATGGTCATTTTGGGCTTTGGGCGCTGGAATTTGAAAAGTGAATTTTAGGGGGTTGTTTACATTTCTGCACGGTATTCAATGAGATTTTACTGTTCCTTGATGTCTTGACTGTCTGAATCTACCCCTAACTCATATCTGTTCCAGCCCCATTTTCCGGGAAGAAGACAATCTATGAAAAATGGTCATTTTTGGGCTTTGGGCGCTGGAATTTGAAAAGTGAATTTTAGGGGTTTGTTTACATTTCTGCACGGTATTCAATAAGATTTTACTGTTCCCCGAAGCCTTGACTATCTGAATCCACCCTTAACTCATATCTGTTCCATGTTGGTTTTCCGGGAAAAAGACATTCTATGAAAAATGGTCGTTTTGGGCTTTGGGCGCTGGAATTTGAAAAGTGAATTTTAGGGGGTTGTTTACATTTCTGCACGGTATTCAATGAGTTTTTACTGTTCCCCGAAGCCTTGACTGTCTGAATCCACCCCCAACTCATATCTGTTCCATGTTAGTTTTCCGGGAAAAAGACATTCTATGAAAAATGGTCATTTTAGGCTTTGAGCGCTGGAATTTGAAAAGTGAAGTTTAGGGGGTTGTTTACATTTCTGCACGGTATTCAATGAGTTTTTACTGTTCCCCGAAGCCTTGACTGTCTGAATCCACCCCCAACTCATATCTGTTCCACGTTAGTTATCCGGGAAAAAGACATTCTATGAAAAATGGTCATTTTAGGCTTTGAGCGCTGGAATTTGAAAAGTGAAGTTTAGGGGGTTGTTTACATTTCTGCACGGTATTCAATGAGTTTTTACTGTTCCCCGAAGCCTTGACTGTCTGAATTCACCCCTAACTCATATCTGTTCCATGTTAGTTTTCCGGGAAAAAGACATTTTATGAAAAATGGACATTTCAAGCTCTGGGCGCTGGAATTTGAAAAGTGAATTTTAGAGGGTTGTTCACATTTCTGCACGGTATTCAATGACATTTTACTGTTCCCCGAAGCCTTGACTGTCTGAATCGACCCCTAACTCATATCTGTTCCATGTTAGTTTTCCGGGAAAAAGACATTCTATGAAGAATGGTCATTTTGGGCTCTGGGCGCTGGAATTTGAAAAGTGAATTTTAGGGGGTTGTTTACATTTTTGCACAGTATTCAATGAGATTTTTCTGTTCCCCGAAGCCTTGACTGTCTGAATCCACCCCCAACTCATATCTGTTCCATGTTAGTTTTCCGGGAAAAAGACATTCTATGAAAAATGGTCATTTTAGGCTTTGAGCGCTGGAATTTGAAAAGTGAAGTTTAGGGGGTTGTTTACATTTCTGCACGGTATTCAATGAGTTTTTACTGTTCCCCGAAGCCTTGACTGTCTGAATCCACCCCCAACTCATATCTGTTCCACGTTAGTTATCCGGGAAAAAGACATTCTATGAAAAATGGTCATTTTAGGCTTTGAGCGCTGGAATTTGAAAAGTGAAGTTTAGGGGGTTGTTTACATTTCTGCACGGTATTCAATGAGATTTTACTGTTTCCCGAAGCCTTGACTGTCTGAATTCACCCCTAACTCATATCTGTTCCATGTTAGTTTTCCGGGAAAAAGACATTTTATGAAAAATGGACATTTCAAGCTCTGGGCGCTGGAATTTGAAAAGTGAATTTTAGAGGGTTGTTCACATTTCTGCACGGTATTCAATGACATTTTACTGTTCCCCGAAGCCTTGACTGTCTGAATCGACCCCTAACTCATATCTGTTCCATGTTAGTTTTCCGGGAAAAAGACATTCTATGAAGAATGGTCATTTTGGGCTCTGGGCGCTGGAATTTGAAAAGTGAATTTTAGGGGGTTGTTTACATTTTTGCACAGTATTCAATGAGATTTTTCTGTTCCCCGAAGCCTTGACTGTCTGAATCCACGCCTAACTCATATCTGTTCCAGTCCCGTTTTCCGGGAAAAAGACATTCTATGAAAAATGGTCATTTTAGGCTCTGGGCGCTGGAATTTGAAAAGTGAATTTCAGGGGGTTGTTTACATTTCTGCACGGTATTCAATGAGATTTTACTGTTTCCCGAAGCCTTGACTGTCTGAATCCACCCCTAACTCATATCTGTCCCATGATAGTTCTGCGGGAAAAAGACATTCTATGAAAAATGGTCATTTTGAGCTCTGGGCGCTGGAATTTGGAAAGTGAATTTTAGGGGGTTTTTTACATTTCTGCACGGTATTCAATGACATTTGACTGTTTCCCGGAGCCTTGACTGTCTGAATCCACCCCTAACTCATATCTGTTCCAGTCCCGTTTTCCGGGAAAAAGACATTCTATAAAAAATGGTCATTTTAGGCTCTGGGGGCTGGAATTTGAAAAGTGAATTTCAGGGGGTTGTTTACATTTCTGCACGGTATTCAATGATATTTTACTGTTCCCCGAAGCCTTGACTGTCTGAATCCACCCCTAACTCATATATGTTCCATGTTAGTTCTCCGGGAAAAAGACATTCTATGAAAAATGGTCATTTTGAGCTCTGGGCGCTGGAATTTGGAAAGTGAATTTTAGGGGGTTGTTTACATTTCTGCACGGTATTCAATTAGATTTAACTGTTCCTTGATGCCTTGACTGTCTTAATTCACCCCTAACTTATATCTGTTCCTGTCCCGTTTCCCGGGAAAAAGACATTTTATGAAAAATGGACATTTCAAGCTCTGGGCGCTGGAATTTGAAAAGTGAATTTTAGAGGGTTGTTTACATTTCTGCACGGTATTCAATGAGATTTTACTGTTCCTTGATGTCTTGACTGTCTGAATCTACCCCTAACTCATATCTGTTCCAGCCCCGTTTTCCGGGAAGAAGACAATCTATGAAAAATGGTCATTTTGGGCTTTGGGCGCTGGAATTTGAAAAGTGAATTTTAGGGGTTTGTTTACATTTCTGCACGGTATTCAATAAGATTTAACTGTTCCCCGAAGCCTTGACTATCTGAATCCACCCTTAACTCATATCTGTTCCGTGTTGGTTTTCCGGGAAAAAGACATTCTATAAGAAATGGTCATTTTGGGCTTTGGGCGCTGGAATTTGAAAAGTGAATTTTAGGGGGTTGTTTACATTTCTGCACGGTATTCAATGAGATTTTACTGTTCCTTGATGTCTTGACTGTCTGAATCTACCCCTAACTCATATCTGTTCCAGCCCCATTTTCCGGGAAGAAGACAATCTATGAAAAATGGTCATTTTTGGGCTTTGGGCGCTGGAATTTGAAAAGTGAATTTTAGGGGTTTGTTTACATTTCTGCACGGTATTCAATAAGATTTTACTGTTCCCCGAAGCCTTGACTATCTGAATCCACCCTTAACTCATATCTGTTCCATGTTGGTTTTCCGGGAAAAAGACATTCTATGAAAAATGGTCGTTTTGGGCTTTGGGCGCTGGAATTTGAAAAGTGAATTTTAGGGGGTTGTTTACATTTCTGCACGGTATTCAATGAGTTTTTACTGTTCCCCGAAGCCTTGACTGTCTGAATCCACCCCCAACTCATATCTGTTCCATGTTAGTTTTCCGGGAAAAAGACATTCTATGAAAAATGGTCATTTTAGGCTTTGAGCGCTGGAATTTGAAAAGTGAAGTTTAGGGGGTTGTTTACATTTCTGCACGGTATTCAATGAGTTTTTACTGTTCCCCGAAGCCTTGACTGTCTGAATCCACCCCCAACTCATATCTGTTCCACGTTAGTTATCCGGGAAAAAGACATTCTATGAAAAATGGTCATTTTAGGCTTTGAGCGCTGGAATTTGAAAAGTGAAGTTTAGGGGGTTGTTTACATTTCTGCACGGTATTCAATGAGTTTTTACTGTTCCCCGAAGCCTTGACTGTCTGAATTCACCCCTAACTCATATCTGTTCCATGTTAGTTTTCCGGGAAAAAGACATTTTATGAAAAATGGACATTTCAAGCTCTGGGCGCTGGAATTTGAAAAGTGAATTTTAGAGGGTTGTTCACATTTCTGCACGGTATTCAATGACATTTTACTGTTCCCCGAAGCCTTGACTGTCTGAATCGACCCCTAACTCATATCTGTTCCATGTTAGTTTTCCGGGAAAAAGACATTCTATGAAGAATGGTCATTTTGGGCTCTGGGCGCTGGAATTTGAAAAGTGAATTTTAGGGGGTTGTTTACATTTTTGCACAGTATTCAATGAGATTTTTCTGTTCCCCGAAGCCTTGACTGTCTGAATCCACCCCCAACTCATATCTGTTCCATGTTAGTTTTCCGGGAAAAAGACATTCTATGAAAAATGGTCATTTTAGGCTTTGAGCGCTGGAATTTGAAAAGTGAAGTTTAGGGGGTTGTTTACATTTCTGCACGGTATTCAATGAGTTTTTACTGTTCCCCGAAGCCTTGACTGTCTGAATCCACCCCCAACTCATATCTGTTCCACGTTAGTTATCCGGGAAAAAGACATTCTATGAAAAATGGTCATTTTAGGCTTTGAGCGCTGGAATTTGAAAAGTGAAGTTTAGGGGGTTGTTTACATTTCTGCACGGTATTCAATGAGATTTTACTGTTTCCCGAAGCCTTGACTGTCTGAATTCACCCCTAACTCATATCTGTTCCATGTTAGTTTTCCGGGAAAAAGACATTTTATGAAAAATGGACATTTCAAGCTCTGGGCGCTGGAATTTGAAAAGTGAATTTTAGAGGGTTGTTCACATTTCTGCACGGTATTCAATGACATTTTACTGTTCCCCGAAGCCTTGACTGTCTGAATCGACCCCTAACTCATATCTGTTCCATGTTAGTTTTCCGGGAAAAAGACATTCTATGAAGAATGGTCATTTTGGGCTCTGGGCGCTGGAATTTGAAAAGTGAATTTTAGGGGGTTGTTTACATTTTTGCACAGTATTCAATGAGATTTTTCTGTTCCCCGAAGCCTTGACTGTCTGAATCCACGCCTAACTCATATCTGTTCCAGTCCCGTTTTCCGGGAAAAAGACATTCTATGAAAAATGGTCATTTTAGGCTCTGGGCGCTGGAATTTGAAAAGTGAATTTCAGGGGGTTGTTTACATTTCTGCACGGTATTCAATGAGATTTTACTGTTTCCCGAAGCCTTGACTGTCTGAATCCACCCCTAACTCATATCTGTCCCATGATAGTTCTGCGGGAAAAAGACATTCTATGAAAAATGGTCATTTTGAGCTCTGGGCGCTGGAATTTGGAAAGTGAATTTTAGGGGGTTTTTTACATTTCTGCACGGTATTCAATGACATTTGACTGTTTCCCGGAGCCTTGACTGTCTGAATCCACCCCTAACTCATATCTGTTCCAGTCCCGTTTTCCGGGAAAAAGACATTCTATAAAAAATGGTCATTTTAGGCTCTGGGGGCTGGAATTTGAAAAGTGAATTTCAGGGGGTTGTTTACATTTCTGCACGGTATTCAATGATATTTTACTGTTCCCCGAAGCCTTGACTGTCTGAATCCACCCCTAACTCATATATGTTCCATGTTAGTTCTCCGGGAAAAAGACATTCTATGAAAAATGGTCATTTTGAGCTCTGGGCGCTGGAATTTGGAAAGTGAATTTTAGGGGGTTGTTTACATTTCTGCACGGTATTCAATTAGATTTAACTGTTCCTTGATGCCTTGACTGTCTTAATTCACCCCTAACTTATATCTGTTCCTGTCCCGTTTCCCGGGAAAAAGACATTCTATGAAAAATGGTCATTTTAAGCTCTGGGCGCTGGAATTTGAAAAGTAGATTTTAGAGGGTTGTTTACATTCCTGCACGGTATTCAATGAGATTTTACTGTTTCCCGAAGCCTTGACTATCTAAACCCACCCCTAACTCATATCTCAAAGACATTCTACGAAAAATGGTCATTTTGGGCTTTGGGCTTTGGAATTTGGAAACTGAATTTTAGGGGGTCGTTCACATTTCTGCACGGTATTCAACGCGATTTCATTGTTCCCCGATGCCTTGACTGTCTGAATCCACCCCTAAATCTTATCTGTTCCAGCCTCGTTTTCCGGAAAAAATACATTCTATGAAAATTGGTCATATTTGGCTTTGGGCGCTGGAATTTGAAAAGTGAATTTTAGGGGTCTGTTCACATTTCTGCACTGTATTCAATGAGATTGTACTGTTCCCCGAAGCCTTGACCGTCTGAATCTACCCCTAACTTATATCTGTTCCATGTTAGTTTTCCGGGAAAAAGACATTCTATGAAAAATGGTCATTTTGAGCTCTGGGCGCTGGAATTTAGAGAGTTGAATTTAGGGATTGTCTACATTTCTGCACGGTATTCAATGCGATTTTACTGTTCCCCGAAGCCTAGACTGTCTGAATCCTCCCCTAACTCATATCTGTTCCAGCCCTGTTTTCCGAAAAAAAGACATTCTATGAAAAATGGTCATTTTGGGCTTTGGGCGCTGGAATTTGAAAAGTTAATTTTTGGGGGTTGTTCACATCTCTGCACGGTATCCAATGAGATTTCACTGTTCCTCGATGCCTCGACTGCCTGAATCCACCCCTAACTCATATCTGTTCCATGTTAGTTTTCCGGGAAAAAGACATTAACGAAAAATGGTCATTTTGGGCTTTGGGCGCTGAAATTTGGAAAGTGAATTTTGAGGGGTTTTTTTGAATACTCATTGGATACCGAGCAGAAATGTGAACGACCCCCTAAAATTCACTTTCCAAATTCCAGCGCCCAAAGCCCAAAATGACCATTTTTCGTAGAATGTCTTTTTTCCGGAAAACTAACATGGAACAGATATGAGTTAGGAGTGAATTCAGACAGTCAAGGCATCGGAGAACAGTAGAATCTCATTGAATACCGTGCAGAAATGAAGACAACCCCTGAAATAAACTTTCTAAATTACAGCGCCCAAAGCGCAAAATGACCATTTTCCGTAGAATATCATTTTCCCGGAAAACGGGGCTGGAACAGATATGAGTTAGGGGTGGATTCAGACAGTCAAGGCATCAAGGAACCGTTAAATCTCATTAAATACCGTGCAGAAATGTAAACAGTTCCCTAAATTCAACTTTCTAAATTCCGGCGCCCAGAGCTCAAAATGACCTTTCTCCATAGAATGTCTTTTTCCCGGAAAACGGGGCTGGAACAGATAGAGTTAGGGATGGATTCAGACAGTCGAGGCATCGAGAAACAGTTAAATTCCATTGAATACCGTGCAGAAATGTAAACAACCCCCTAAAATTCACTTTCAAATTCCAGCGCCCAAAGCCAAATATGACCAATTTTCATAGAATGTATTTTTCCTGGAAAACTGGGCTGGAACAGATATGAGTTAGGGGTGGATTCAAACAGTCGAGGCATCGGGGAACAGTAAAATTTCATTGAATATCGTGCAGAAATGTAAACAACCCCCTAAAATTCACTTTTCAAATTTCAGCGCCCAAAGCCAAAAATGACCATTTTTCATAGAATGTCTCTTTCCCGGAAAACGGGGACGAAACAGATAGGAGTTGGGGGTGGATTCAGACAGACAAGGCTCCGGGGAACAGTAAAATCTCATTGAATACCGTGCAGAAATGTAAACAACCCCCTAAACTTCACTTTTCAAATTCCAGCGCTCAAAGCCTAAAATGACCATTTTTCATAGAATGTCTTTTTCCCGGAAAACTAACATGGAACAGATATGAGTTGGGGGTGGATTCAGACAGTCAAGGCTTCGGGGAACAGTAAAAACTCATTGAATACCGTGCAGAAATGTAAACAGTTCCCTAAATTCAACTTTCTAAATTCCGGCGCCCAGAGCTCAAAATGACCTTTCTCCATAGAATGTCTTTTTCCCGGAAAACGGGGCTGGAACAGATAGAGTTAGGGATGGATTCAGACAGTCGAGGCATCGAGAAACAGTTAAATTCCATTGAATACCGTGCAGAAATGTAAACAACCCCCTAAAATTCACTTTCAAATTCCAGCGCCCAAAGCCAAATATGACCAATTTTCATAGAATGTATTTTTCCTGGAAAACTGGGCTGGAACAGATATGAGTTAGGGGTGGATTCAAACAGTCGAGGCATCGGGGAACAGTAAAATTTCATTGAATATCGTGCAGAAATGTAAACAACCCCCTAAAATTCACTTTTCAAATTTCAGCGCCCAAAGCCAAAAATGACCATTTTTCATAGAATGTCTCTTTCCCGGAAAACGGGGACGAAACAGATAGGAGTTGGGGGTGGATTCAGACAGACAAGGCTCCGGGGAACAGTAAAATCTCATTGGATACCGTGCAGAAATATAAACAACCCCCCAAAATTCACTTTTCAAATTCCAGCGCCCAAAGCCCATAATGACCATTTTTCATAGAATGTCTTTTTCCCGGAAAACAGGGCTGGAATAGATATGAGTTAGGGGAGGATTCAGACGGTCAAGGCATCGGGGAACAGTAAAATCCCATTGAATACCGTGCAGAAATGTAGACAACTCCTAAATTCAACTTTCTAAATTCCAGCGCCCAGAGCTCAAAATGATCATTTTTCATAGAATGTATTTTTCCCGGAAAACGGGGCTCGAACAGATATGGGTGAGCGATGGATTCAGACAGTCGAGACATCGGGGAACAGTAAAATCTCATTGAACACCGTGCAGAAATGTAAACAACCCCCTAAAATGCACTTTTCAAATTCCAGCGCCCAAAGCCCAAAATGACCACTTTTCATAGAATGTCTTTTTCCCGGAAAACGGGGCTGTAACAGATATGAGTTAGGGGTGGATTCAGTCATTCAAGGCTCCGGGGAACAGTAAAATCCCATTAAATACCGTGCAGAAATGTAAACAACCCCCTAAAATTCACTTTTCATATTCCAGCGCCCAAAGCCCAAAATTACCATTCTTCATAGAATGTCTTTTTCCCGGAAAACGGGGCTGGAACAGATATGAGTTAGGGGTGGATGCAGACGGTCAAGGCATCGGGGAACAGTAAATTCCCATTGAATATCGTGCAGAAATGTAGACAACCCCTGAATTTAACTTTCTAAATTCCTAGCGCCCAGAGCTCAAAATGACCATTTTTCATAGAAAGTCTTTTTCCCGGAAAACGGGGCGGGAACAGATATGAGTTAGGGGTGGATTCAGACAGTCAAGGCATCGGGGAAAAGTAAAATCCCATTGAATACCGTGCAGAAATGTAAACAACCCTCAAAATTCACTCACAAATTCCAGCGCCTAAAGCTTAAAATGACCATTTTTCATAGAATGTCTTTTTCCCGGAAAACGGGAGTTAGGGGTGGATTCAGACAGTCAAGGCATCGGGGAACATTCCCAGGTTTTATTTTCATCAAGGGGTAGTTTTCACGGGGTAAATAAACCTCTAGCTTCTTTTTTGTTCTCATCGTTGGCTGTCCTTACATATCCGTTTTACGATGCTCACTTCGTATAGTTCGGGCGCTAGATTTTGGTCGGGCAGTATTTAGAAATATATTTGATTGAACTGCTCT
>CAXFZR010000037.1:0-7500 GCA_964007535.1 Brachyptera risi
ATATATATATATATATATATATATATATATATTCAGATGAATATATATGTATATATATATATATATATATATATATATATATATATATATATATATATATATATATTTATATATAGATAGATGGATGGATATAGATATAGATATATAGATATATATATACAAAAATATATTTATATATATATATATATATATATATATTCATATATATATATCTTCATATCTATATATCTATATATCTAAATATCTATATATCTGAATAAATGGCACTTCCCCCATCAGAAGAATAATTTTCATTCCCCTGATGAAGGGAGTGACAGAAGTCCGGAAACGTTAGACAATCTTCAGATCAAAACATTCTTATATTTGGATTTGTCTCTGTTCCCATCATACGCGTCATAACCTCAAAACAAGGTGTATTCTTGATATTGAACGCGAAAGATTGAAGAATCTTATATTTATATATATATATATATATATATATATATATATATATATATATATATATATGTATATATATATATATATATATATATATATATATATATATATATACATATATATATATATATTATTAATAGTAATGTTTTCGGACACACTTGTGTTATCTATGTAATACATCTTATTCTTCTAACGTTTCAACGTGATTTGCACACGTCATTATCAAAGAAAATATTATCCTTAAATGAAAAGTAAATAAAAATATGACAACTATAACAATATAAAACATTTTCCAAAATAAGAATCTAAGACCACTCTTGATATCTATGTAAGAAACTGAAATATATAAGCTTGCTGTATATGTATCTATACCTTCTTGTTTCCGTCTAGAACTTGAACAAAACACTTATATATTAATTAGCTTGTACTTTTTCCGATTTGCTTCTTGTTGTCGGTCCCGTTTCTCTCTCTAACATTGCATTTCTGGCTCGATTCGTGAGTGTGATGTTCTCATTTATCTCTCTTGTTGCGTTCTGTTGTACTTCATCCTGGTTTCTCCTTTCCTTCCTATTTTCTTTCCTACCCAGTACCGTTTTCCAACTCTCGTGTAATCCCATAGTATCGTTCCTATTGTTCATATTTGGCGTAATTTCTATTTCTATCGCTTCTCTGGTAATACGTGGTATGATGTGCTCCACCCTTGCTATTGTTTTTGTCTCTTTGAAATTTATATGATGGCCAGTTATTATTGAGTGTTTACTAAGGGAATGGTTGAAGTCATGTCTTTTTATTGCTGCCTGATGCTCCTTTGCTATTGCTTCAATTCACCTGCTTGTCTGTCCTACGTACGCTAAATCACAATCATGCAGAACACGGTATTTTATACACTCCTTTCGATTCATTCATTAAAGTACTATCTTCACATTTGAGCACGTCCCCGATTTTCTTCTCCGTTGAGAATACTGTCTTCATATTACTTTTACTCAACATCCTTCCTATCATGTCTGTCGTTCCCTTTACAAAAGGTAGATAAGCTGTGCTTCTTGTCTCCGGTTTCTCCTCTTCACTATGTGTGTATTTTCTGTTATTGGATTTCCATATGGCTTTCTTTCCGTATCCATTCTTCATCAAAACCTCATTTAAAAAATTTAATTCTTCTCTCTTGTGTTCACTGTCTGTTAATGTTTTGGACCCATGTGTCAGAGATTTCACTACCGAGTAAAGTTGTTGTGGATGGTGATGCGATTCCGCTTTTAAATATCGATTTGTATTGGTCGGTTTTCTATATACTGTATGTCCAAAATCTCCATTCTCCTTCTTTATGATTAATACGTCCAGGAAGGGTAGTGTTCCATCTTTCTCCAGTTCCATCGTGAATTTGATATTATTGTGCCTATTATTAAAATGATTAAAAAATTTATCTAGTTCACCTTTACCATGCTGCCATCTAATTAAAATGTCATCTACGTACCGTTTGTACAGCGTTGGTTTTAATGGTGCTGTATCTTAAGCTTTTTTTTTGAAGTCTGCCATGAATAAGTTCGCAATCACCGGTGACAGAGGGGAACCCATAGGAGCACCAAGCCTTTGTTCATAAATTTCATTGTTGAACATGAAATATGTGGAAGACATACAGTGGCTAATCATTTCCATTATGTCCGTTGATATGTTATAATTCTCTTTGATGCCCTCCAACGCTTCTGCTATTGGGATCTTCGTGAACAAAGACACCACATCTGAACTCACCAATAATTCTCCAGGTTTCCATTTCCATGTTTTCAAATTTTCAACTAAATCAAACGAGTTTTTAACATAAGAGTCACATTCTTCTGACAATGGTTGTAATCTTTTAGCCAAATGTCTCGCCAGTGCTTGTGTTGGAGAATTAATGGAGCTAACCACTGGTCTGAATGGATAATCCACTTTATGAATTTTCACATATCCTTTCAATTTCGGAATTCTGGATGATTTTTCACTGGGAATAACAAATTTCTTAACTTCCGGGTCTAAATTTTATCTTTTAATTATTTCTCTAGTCTGTATTTCTGAATATGTAGTCGGATTACTTTTACTTACGACATATGTGTCATCCTTTAGCAATGCCTCCATTTTTTCAAAATATTTAGTCCCATCCATCACTACCGTGGCATTCCCTTTGTCAGCTGGCAATACAACAATATCTTTATTATTATTCAATTGTTTTAACGCGTTCTCTTCTTCTATACTCATGTTTCCAGGTGGAATTTTCGCTTTTCTTAATACCATAGCTATATCTTGTCTAATTTCGTCCGCTTCTTTCTTGTCTAAACCATATATAGCCGCTTCTACACCACATACGATTCCTTCTTTTGGGATTGATTTAGGAGCAATCGCATAATTAAAACCTTTGGCTAGCACATTCATCTCAATCTCGTCAAGTGGGTAAAGCGAAATATTATGCACTACTTCACTAGGTAAGAGTTTACTACATAAATTCCGGCGTGGATTTTTACTATAGTATAGCTGTTCAAACTTCCTACATTGGACCTGTTTTCTTCTCTGTGCATCCTTATAAGCTTGTTCCCACTTCATTTGTCTTATTCTGTGCAGTAGCTCAATACTTATGTTGCTCGCCAAAATGTGTAAAAACTCATCCAATCTCAAGTCCATATAAAATAACTGCTTCCTTATTTTGTATATTTCGTCCCTCACCAGAGCATGACTCGCGACCTCCAAGATTCTATCTGTAGATATATTATTTCCAGATCTTCTATTACCCTTGTGTTTAAATTGACAACATATTGGTACAATACCTTTGTTTCTGCATCGTTTCATAAATGCCAGGTCCATTAACAGCAACTCCTTTTTCGATGTTAGTTTGCCATATTTTCTTACAATTGAATAGGTTTCCTCCCCGTAAAAGTTTGATATGTGTTTGTGTAAGCTTTCACAAGGTATCAAATTATTAATAGTAATGTTTTCGGACACACTTGTGTTATCTATGTAATACATTTTATTCTTCTAACGTTTCAACGTGATTTGCACACGTCATTATCAAAGAAAATATTATCCTAATATGAAAAGTGAATAAAAATATGACAACTATAACAATATAAAACATTTTCCAAAATAAGAATCTAAGACCACTCTTGATATCTATGTAAGAACCTGAAATATATAAGCTTGCTGTATATGTATCTATACCTTCTTGTTTCCGTCTAGAACTTGAACAAAACACTTATATATTAATTAGCTTGTACTTTTTCCGATTTGCTTCTTGTTGTCGGTCCCGTTTCTCTCTCTAACATTGCATTTCTGGCTCGATTCGTGAGTGTGATGTTCTCATTTATCTCTCTTGTTGCGTTCTGTTGTACTTCATCCTGGTTTCTCCTTTCCTTCCTATTTTCTTTCCTACCCAGTACCGTTTTCCAACTCTCGTGTAATCTCATACTATCGTTCATATTGTTCATATTTGGCGTAATTTCTATTTCTATTGCTTGCTCAACTATTGACGTGCTCAAATGTGAAGATAGTACTATAATGAATGAATCGAAAGGAGTGTATAAAATACCGTGTTCTGCATGATTGTGATTTAGCGTACGTAGGACAGACAAGCAGGTGAATTGAAGCAATAGCAAAGGAGCATCAGGCAGCAATAAAAAGACATGACTTCAACCATTCCCTTAGTAAACACTGCAATAAAAAGACATGACTTCAACCATTCCCTTAGTAAACACTCAATAATAACTGGCCATTATATAAATTTCAAAGAGACAAAAACAATAGCAAGGGTGGAGCACATCATACCACGTATTACCAGAGAAGCAATAGAAATAGAAATTACGCCAAATATGAACAATAGGAACGATACTATGGGATTACACGTGAGTTGGAAAACGGTACTGGGTAGGAAAGAAAATAGGAAGGAAAGGAGAAACCAGGATGAAGTACAACAGAACGCAACAAGAGAGATAAATGAGAACATCACACTCACGAATCGAGCCAGAAATGCAATGTTAGAGAGAGAAACGAGACCGACAACAAGAAGCAAATCGGAAAAAGTACAAGCTAATTAATATATGAGTGTTTTGTTCAATTTCTAGACGGAAACAAGAAGGTATAGATACATATACAGCAAGCTTATATATTTCAGTTTCTTACATAGATATCAAGAGTGGTCTTAGATTCTTATTTTGGAAAATGTTCCATATTGTTATAGTTGTCATATTTTTATTTACTTTTCATATGAGGACAATATTTTCTTTGATAATGACGTGTGCAAATCACGTTGAAACGTTAGAAGAATAAAATGTATTACATAGATAACACAAGTGTGTCTGAAAACATTACTATTAATAATTTAATACCTTGTGAAAGCTTAAACAAACACATATCAAACCTCTACGGGGAGGAAACCTATTCAATTGTAAGAAAATATGGCAAACTAACATCGAAAAAGGAGTTGCTGTTAATGGACCTGGCATTTATGAAACGATGCAGAAACAAAGGTATTGTACCAATATGTTGTCAATTTAAACACAAGGGTAATAGAAGATCTGGAAATAATATATCTACAGATAGAATCTTGGAGGTCGCGAGTCATGCTCTGGTGAGGGACGAAATATACAAAATAAGGAAGCAGTTATTTTATATGGACTTGAGATTGGATGAGTTTTTACACATTTTGGCGAGCAACATAAGTATTGAGCTACTGCACAGAATAAGACAAATGAAGTGGGAACAAGCTTATAAGGATGCACAGAGAAGAAAACAGGTCCAATGTAGGAAGTTTGAACAGCTATACTATAGTAAAAATCCACGCCGGAATTTATGTAGTAAACTCTTACCTAGTGAAGTAGTGCATAATATTTCGCTTTACCCACTTGACGAGATTGAGATGAATGTGCTAGCCAAAGGTTTTAATTATGCGATTGCTCCTAAATCAATCCCAAAAGAAGGAATCGTATGTGGTGTAGAAGCGGCTTTATATGGTTTAGACAAGAAAGAAGCGGACGAAATTAGACAAGATATAGCTATGGTATTAAGAAAAGCGAAAATTCCACCTGGAAACATGAGTATAGAAGAAGAGAACGCGTTAAAACAATTGAATAATAATAAAGATATTGTTGTATTGCCAGCTGACAAAGGGAATGCCACGGTAGTGATGGATAGGACTAAATATTTTGAAAAAATGGAGGCATTGCTAAAGGATGACACATATGTCGTAAGTAAAAGTAATCCGACTACATATTCAGAAATACAGACTAGAGAAATAATTAAAAGATAAAATTTAGACCCGGAAGTTAAGAAATTTGTTATTCCCAGTGAAAAATCATCCAGAATTCCAAAATTGAAAGGATATGTGAAAATTCATAAAGTGGATTATCCATTCAGACCAGTGGTTAGCTCCATTAATTCTCCAACACAAGCACTGGCGAGACATTTGGCTAAAAGATTACAACCATTGTCAGAAGAATGTGACTCTTATGTTAAAAAATCGTTTGATTTAGTTGAAAATTTGAAAACATGGAAATGGAAACCTGGAGAATTATCAGTGAGTTTAGATGTGGTGTCTTTGTTCACGAAGATCCCAATAGCAGAAGCGTTGGAGGGCATCAAAGAGAATTCTAACATATCAACGGACATAATGGAAATGATTAGCCACTGTATGTCTTCCACATATTTCATGTTCAACAATGAAATTTATAAACGAAGGCTTGGTGCTCCTCTGTCACCGGTGATTGCAAACTCATTTATGGCAGACTTTGAACAGAAATCTATAGATACAGCATCATTAAAACCAACGCTGTACAAACGGTACGTAGATGACATTTTAATTAGATGGCAGCATGGTAAAGGTGAACTAGATAAATTTTTTAATCATTTTAATAATAGGCACAATAATATCAAATTCACGATGGAACTGGAGAAAGATGGAACACTACCCTTCCTGGACGTATTAATCATAAAGAAGAAGATTGGAGATTTTGGACATCAGTATATAGAAAACCGACCAATACAAATCGATATTTAAAAGCGGAATCGCATCACCATCCACAACAACTTTACTCGGTAGTAAAATCTCTGACACATGGGTCCAAAACATTAACTGACAATGAACACAAGAGGGAAGAATTAAATTTTTTAAATGAGGTTTTGATGAAGAATGGATACGGAAAGAAAGCCATATGGAAATCTAATAACAGAAAATACACACATAGTGAAGAGGAGAAACCGGAGACAAGAAGCACAGCTTATCTACCTTTTGTAAAGGGAACGACAGACATAATAGGAAGGATGTTGAGTAAAAGGAATATAAAGACAGTATTCTCAACGGAGAAGAAAATCGGGGACGTGCTCAAATGTGAAGATAGTACTATAATGAATGAATCGGAAGGAGTGTATAAAATACCGTGTTCTGATTGTGATTTAGCGTACGTAGGACAGACAAGCAGGAGAATTGAAGCAAGAGCAAAGGAGCATCAGGCAGCAATAAAAAGACATGTCTTCAACAATTCCCTCAGTAAACACTCAATATTAACTGGCCATCATATAAATTTCAGAGAGACAATAACAATAGCAAGGGTGGAGCACATCATACCACGTATTACCAGAGAAGCAATAGAAATAGAAATTACGCCAAATATGAACAATAGGAACGATAGTATGAGATTACACGAGAGTTGGGAAACGGTACTGGGTATGAAAGAAAATAGGAAGGAAAGGAGAAACCAGGATGAAGTACAACAGAACGCAACAAGAGAGATAAATGAGAACATCACACTCACGAATCGAGCCAGAAATGCAATGTAAGAGAGAGAAACGGGACCGACAACAAGAAGCAAATCGGAAAAAGTACAAGCTAATTAATATATAAGTGTTTTGTTCAAGTTCTAGACGGCAACAAGAAGGTATAGATACATATACAGCAAGCTTATATATTTCAGTTTCTTACATAGATATGAAGAGTGGTCTTAGATTCTAATTTTGGAAAATGTTTTATATTGTTATAGTTGTCATATTTTTATTTACTTTTCATATCAGGATAATATTTTCTTTGATGATGACGTGTGCAAATCACGT
>CAXFZR010000037.1:12500-50634 GCA_964007535.1 Brachyptera risi
TGGCGAAGATTGTGGATATACCCCTATCGCCCAGCTGGACCACTGCACTTGGTGCACTATATATATATATATATATATATATATATATATATATATATATATATATATATATATATATATATATATATATATATATATATAAATATATATATATATTCATATGCATATAATATTCGATATATATCTGTATATATTATCATATATGATGAGAGTATTTTTCATTCACGCATGGTCTCATGGACACTTTGTCGCGTTATTGGTCATCAAATTATCAAAATATCCACTTTTTAAAATAAATGCGGAATTTGTGGCTCCAACGGAGGCAATAACCGACTCTGACCCGCACATACATCAATTTCCACATTGGAGTAATTTGAGTTTTAACTTCAAATACAAATGAAAATACGATATTAGAATAATTTGGAATTATACTGCGAGTTTGGTAGTAATTTGTGTATTTATATTTGACAAGGAAAACGCCATGTGTGCGTTTTTCCATATTGGGTGTCCGACACGCACTGTAATGATTACCAAGTTATTTTGGCGTCGGATGAATGATTAATGTGATGATGGGATGATGAGATGAAGGTTTTCGTGGGTAGTGAGAAGGATAGTGGGAAGGAAGCGTTCGTGGCCTTTATTGTGGGAACCATCCCGGAATCAGCCCAGACTACAGAGGGTAACCACGAAAAACCTCTGTAAAGATGGAAGGTGGCGGGGGTCGAACCGGGTCCGATATGTCCCTTCACCTCCCGGATGACACGAAGCAAGTGAGCTAACCACTCGGCTACTGTGCCGGTAAATATATGCGTTGTTAAACGAGTGGATACTATTTGTATATCGACTTTTTCGCCGAACTTCTGCCCACATTCGCCAATTGGGTGACATTTGAGTTAGCAATGGGTAAAAACTGCTTCGAGTGGTACCAATTTAGCACATTTTATGGTTTTTCTTCAAAATGGCCCTTTCGATCAAGCTGAGAGTTTTCATAAATGAGTACCAGAATGTAACTCAACTTCACGCAATTTTTAAAATAGAATTTTTTCATTTCACCGACTTATTCTAATGGGTATTTTTGAAATTTCTGAAATAATTTAAAAAAAGTTATCATCCGATAATGCCACAAAATTAGACAGATCCAAGTTATATGAGGAAGCATGATGAGAAAAATTTTGAAGTCGATAACTGTAGCCGTTTCACATGTGGAGAACCGACAAAAAACAAAAAACAAAAAAAACATGAAAACGACCACCAATTTTTTCCAGTAATTCAAATTGGATCCTCGCTAAAGCTCGTCCAATAATTAAAACCTACATCACGAAATATGAAAAGATTCCGTGAGTCTGGTTCCATGAACTTATAACTTTGAATATTTTCAAGATGGTTTGCTCCCCAATCTAATGTAGGCTCTCAATAAAAGTTCTCTCAATCACTCACTACCCACTAAATGTAGTCAAGTTGATAGAAAACTACATTCAAGAATGGAAGATGGACGGAGGAGGGCAAGTTTCTTGAAACGTAAAACGTTTTCCTGTGTCAGAAACGTGAAGTTACCCATTTCTTAGCTTCATGCACTTCATTGCTATCCGTGGTGGTGTTATACTAGGAAAACGCTATATACGCGTTGTTGGACGAGCGGAAAGCAATAGTGTGCCGACTTCTACGCCAAACGTTTGCCTAAATTCGCCAATTGGGTGACATTTAAGTTATAAATGGGTGAAAACTATGCTTCGAGTGGTACCAATTTGGCACATTCCCTTTTTTTTCTTCAGAATGGCTGACCCGATCAGGCTTAGAATCACCAAAAATGTGTATCAGAATGTAATTCAACTTCACACAGAATTTCTCTCTTTTTGAGAATAAAAATATTTTTATTTGTTTTTCGTCGTGTTATTCTAACGGGGATTTTTGATATTTCTAGAATTCATATAAAAATAAAAGTTACCACTTGATAATGTCAAAAAACTATACAGATCTGAATTAGATGAGGAACCATGACGAAAAACAGTTTGGAGTTGATGGCTGTAGCCGTTTGATCTGTGGAGAACCGACCAAAAAAACATAAAAAAACATAAAAACGAACACCAATTTATTTCAGTATGTCAAATTGAATCCTCGCTGAAGCTCGTCTAATGAGAGGACGTGGGGGGCAATAAGTCAAGTGTGTCCTGTTATTTTCCAGGCTGGATTGATGAATAACCGGGAAAACGCCATATATGCGTTGTTAGACGAGCGGATGGTAATAGTATGTCGACTTTTCTGCCAAAATTTTGCCTACATTCGCCAATTGGGTGACATTCAAGTTACTAGGAGAACGCCATATGTGCGTTGTTAGACGAGCGGATAGTAATAGTATGTCGACTTTTATGGCCAAACTTTTGCCAATTGGGTGACATTTGAGTTAGAAATGGGTAAAAACTGCTTCGAGTGGTACCAATTTAGCACATTTGTTGGTTTTTCTTCGAAATGGCTCACCCGATCAAGCCGAAAGTTCCCAGAAATGTGTATCAGAATGTAATCCAACTTCACGCGAAATTTCATTCCTTCTGAAAATGAAAATATTTTCTTCTTTTCCGCCGTGTTATTCTAACGGGTATTTTTTAAATTTCTAAAATTCATAAAAAAAAGTTAACATTGGATAATGCCACAAAACTTTACAGATCTGAGTTAGATGAGGAACCATAACGAAAAAAAGTTTGAAGTTGATAGCTGTAGCCGTTTGGCTTGTGGAGAACCGAAAAAAAACATGAAAAAAAAAACATAAAAACGAACACCAATTCTTTTCATTATGCCGAATTAAATCCTCGCTAAAGCTCGTCTAATAATTGAGGACTTGGCTCTTAGTTCTTACCCGTCAGAGTTTTGGTGGGATATCAGTAATATGTGTTGCTTCTTGATGACCAGATGCATTCGATTGTTCACAATAGCATCAGAATATGTTTTCGTCCGTGTTATCTCATTTTCATTCGGATTAATACTGTCACTTGATTGATTTCCTCATCTATCGTTTATAAGCATTGGATGGCTCAAAATGGGCGTCAAGTTAGAATATTCTTCAAATATCATACTTGAAATATACTTATCACTGAAATTTGCAATATCAGTTAAGAAGGTATCGACGTGATGATTTTCTAGAAAAACGCCATATATGCGTTGTTAGACGAGCGGATAGTAATAGTATGTCCTCTTTCATGGCCAAACTTTTGCCTACATTCGCCAATTGGGTGACCTTTAATTCAGAAATGGGTGAAAACTGCTTAGAGTGGTATCAATTTAGCACCTTTTATGTGTTTTCTTCAAAATAGCTCACCCGATCAAGCCGAAAGTTTTCAGGAATGTGTATCAAAATGTAGCCCAACTTCACGCAGAATTCAAGTTTTTGGGGGAAAATAAAAATATTTCCTTTTTTTCGCCGTGCTATTCTAATGAGTATTTTTGAGATTTCTGAAATTCATAAAAAAAGTTAACATCCGATATTGCCACAAAACTATACAGATCCTAGTTAGATTAGGAAGCATACTGAAAAAAAGTTTGAAGTTGATGGCTGTAGCCGTTTGACCTGTGGGGAACAGACAAAAAAACATTAAAAAAACATGAAAATGAACACCAATTTTTTCCAGTATGTCAAACTGAATCCTCGCTGAAGCTCGTCTAACTAGTAAAACGCTATATACGCCTTGTTAGACGAGCGGAAACTAATAGTATGTCGACTTCATTGCCAAACTTTTGCCTAAATTCGCCAATTGGGTAACATTTTAGTTACTAGGAAAACGCTATATACGCGTTGTTAAACGAGCGGAAAGTAATAGTAGTTCGACTTCTTTGCCAAACGTTTGCCTACATTTGCCAATTGGGTGACATTTAAGTTAGAAATGGGTAAAAACTGCTTCGAGTGCTACCAATTTAGCACATTTTATGGTTTGTCTTCGAAATGGCTCACCCGATCGAGCTGAAACATTTCAGAAATGTGTATCAAAATGTAAATCAACTTCACGCGTATTTTTTTTTTTTGGAAAATAAAAATATTTTTTTTTTCCGCCGTGTTATTTTAATGAGCATTTTTGAAATTTCTTAAATTCATAAAAAAACAAGTTACGATCTGATAATGCCACCAAACTATACAGATCTGAGTTAGATGAGGAACCATCATGAAAAAAAGTTTGAAGTTGATAGTTGTAGCCGTTTGACCTGTGGAGGACCGACAAAAAGCACAAAAAGAAAAAAAAACATTAAAACGAACAGCAATTATTTTCAGTATGTCAAATTGAATCCTCGCTAAAGCTCGTCTAATAAATGGGTAAAAACTGAAAACGGCTGCGAGTGGTACTAATTCAGCACATTTCATGTTTTTTCTTCAAAATGGCTGACCCGATCAAGCTGAGAATTTCCAGAAATGTGTATCAAGATACTAGGAAAACGCTATATACGCGTTGTTAGACGAGCGGAAAGTAATAGTATGTCGACTCTCATGTCAAACTCTTTCCTACATTCGCCAATTGGGTGACATTCAAGTTATAAATGGGTAAGAACTGCTTCGAGTGTTACCAATTTAGCACATTTCATAGTTTTTCTTCGAAATGGCTCACTCGATCGAGCTGAAAGTTCTCATAAATGTGTATCATAATGAAACTGAACTTCACGCAGAATTTTATTTTTTCCGAAAAAAATATATTCCCTTTTTTTTCCGAATACCCTAATGGGTATTTTTGAAATTTCTAAAATTCATAAAAAAAAGTTATCATTCGATAATGCCACAAAACTATAGAGATCTGAGTTAGATGAGGAACCATGACGAAAAAATGTTTGGAGTTGATAGCTGTAGTCGTTTGACCTGTGGAGAACCGACAAAAAAACATATTAAAAAAAAAACATAAAAACGAACACCATTTTTTCCAGTATGTCGAATTGAATCCTTGCTGAAGCTCGTCTGATTATTCAACTCCACACAAAATTTCAATTCTTTGGAAAATCAAATTTTTTCAATTTTTTTTCCGCCGTGCTATTATAATGGGTATCTTTGAAATTTCTAAGATTCATAAAAATAAGAGTTAAAACCGATAATGCCACAAAACTATACAGATCTGAGCTAGATGTGAGACCATGATGAAAAAAAGTTTGAAGTTGATAGCTGTAGCCGTTTGACCTGTGGAGAACCGACAAAAAAACATGAAAAAACAAACAAACAAAAAAAAAACATATGAACGAACACCAATTTTTTTCAGTTTGTCAAATTGAATCCTCGCTAAAGCTCGTCTCATAGATATCAGCTGTCCCATTTGACATTCATCATCTCTGTGTTGTGTCTCGTGACGATCATTCAGATGGATAGAGCAGAGAAAAAAGTACCCAAAGGTCCCGATGGTTCATTGGTGGCCGTGATTTAACCGTCGATACGACAGTATTCTTCATTTCTAAAAGTTATTATTCTCATCTCTCCAGTTGAAGGTGATTAATTGACAAATCTTGTACACACAATCGACCTGGTATATTCATACAAACATATTTTGGAAATATCATTGGAATATGTCTTGAAAAGATTTTCAAAAATGGTAAGATCTCGAAAAATGAGTGTAAAATGACCTTACTTCCGGTGATCAGAAGCAACTTTCATCTAAAAAGATTCAAAAGTCACAATTCCATATGAGTTCACATAGGCCTAATCCCTGAAAAATCAGACAAATCGGTTGATTCATCAATACGACAGTTTTCTTCATTTCTGAAAGTTATTATTCCCATCTCTTCCAGTTAAAGATGATCAATTGACAAATCTCGAACACACGATCAACTTCATATAGTAATACAAACATATTCTCAGGATATCATTGTGATATGTCTTGAAATGATTTTTAAAAATAATTAAAACTTGAGAAATGAGTGTAAATGACCTTACTTCCGGTGATCAAAAGCAACTACCGGTTGAGAGATTCGAAAGTAACAATTTAGACGTTTGTTCCAATATATCTTCAATTTGATATGTCGTGTCAAATATGTGATATGGCGCCTCATTCCATTACAACAAACTAGAGGCAGTAGGTTTGTTAGTTCCGGATCTACAGTATGCTCAAAACCGCCTGCAAGTACTTCGTGTAAACAGTGTAGGCGTGTAGCTGAGACTTCGCACGGACTTGACTTTCGTCAAGCTACCATTCGACTATAGATGAGCAGCTAATTTTTGATATAATTGTGAATCAATTGTGAATCCATAGTTTGAGGCACGATTGTGACTTCTCAATAATCCGTGATGTTATTGTATCACCAGAAAAACGCCATATATGCGTTGTTAGACGAGCGGATGGTAATAGTATGTCGACTTTTTTGCCAAACTTTTGCCTACATTCGCCAATTGGGTGGCATTAAAGTTAGAAATGGGTGAAAACTGCTTCGAGTGGTATCAATTTAGCACATTTTATAGGTTTTCTTCAAAATAGCTGACCCGATCAAGCTGAGAATTTCTAGAAATGTGTATCAGAATGTAATTCAACTTCACACAAAATTTCATACTCTTTGGAAAATAAAAATATTTCCTTTTTTTCTGCTTTGTTAATCCAATGGGTATTTCAGAGATTTTGAAAATTAATGAACAAATAAGTTATCACTCAATAATGCCACAAAACTATACAGATCTAAGTAAGATGAGGAACCATGATGGAAAAAAGTTTGAGATTGATAGATATAGCCGTTTGACCTGTGGAGAACCGAAAAAAAAAACATTAAAAAACATAAACACGAACACCAATTTTTCCTGTATTTCAAATTGAATCCTCGCTAAAGCTCGTCTGATTAATTCAAATGATGACTTGAAAATGATTGCATTTCTCTCGTATATTTGATCGACTCAACAGTTGTAATTGAGAATATCTATACTTCAGCAATCATGAGGAGAGAATATTCACAAGAAAAGTGAGTGATGGAATTATTCCTCTCGTTTTTTTATATTGGGTTTCAACGACACGCTTTGATAATAACTAAGATCTACTGGCGTCGAATGCATGATTTATGGGATGATGGGATGAAGGTTTCTTAGGTATTGGGAAGGATAGTGGGAAAGAAGCGGTCGTGACCTATATTGTAGGAACCATCCCGGCATTAGCCCAGGCTACAAAGGGGAACCACGAAAACCCCCTGTAATGATGAACGGTGGTGAGGATCGAACCAGAAGGCCAAGTCTTGAGTCCAGGAGTTTTCAGAACGCTAGCGTTTTCATAACTCTTTTTGATGAAAGCGCCCGAAAGAGCGCGTAAGCTAGTCTTGAGTTCAAACTTGCAAAACGCCAGGCGTTCTAGATCACTTCTTTTGAGCGTTCTAGATCGCGAGCTTTCACCTGGCGTTTTGAAAAGAGGTGTATTCAAATATCAGATCGATTTCGAATGTTTTTTCATGATAATTGTCACTTCTTGTACCGATAAATATAGTTTTCGATAAGAATTGGGAGAATAATTGAATAATCTTGAGAATAATAGGCCCTTTAATATAATATGAATTCAATATAATTCAATATTGGCCTATAAGCCTATTGTAAATATGAAAAGAAAATGATCTTCATTGTTCATTCTCTCTTATTTTTGGTGTCATTATTCGTTTCTGTGTGATTGTCTCTTTCTTCCTTTCTCTTCATCTTCCTTTCTATCTTTCTTTCTATTTACTCTTCCATCTTTCTTTCTTGCTCATTGTTCTTTTCGAAAGAATCGCATTTTTGATACGGTAACAAATCCATATGATCTTCTCGAATTTCTCAGTATGAAATAAGTCACGAGAATGAATAATATCAAGTATATATTATATAACAGTTGGAATTTGTGGCTATTCATGAAATTTATCCATAAATCATGGCTGGATAATATCATAGAATGAAGAGGTGGACCTATGATAATATGAAAATGAGTCAATCATTTTGTTTCACTCAATAAAGGCATAACATATTCTACTTTATCGTGTTATCACTATTCACATTCAGCCGACATTCACCGTTGCATCCTTATAGATAATTGCTACAATGAAACAAACAGCAATAACGTTTTGCTTCAATATACAAATAATGAACTAGCGTTTCAGATTTAGTTTCATCATTATATTTGAGAACATATAGTTCCAATAAATATGAATATGAATATATTGTTCGAAATGATTTCATGAATAGATTTGACGATTAATTTGTGCATTCGTGACATATTATGAAATTGTCTTTTGGCCTGTATAGGGCCTATATTGTGATGATTGTGCCAGTTTATTCAATGAGAGAGATCATTAAAATACGATCAAAATAAGACTTGAATGGACTGATGAATAGAATGATATGAATTGAACAGTGGTCCAGCTCTAAAATGTTATTTTACGTGAGAACACAAAAAGATATACCATAGCGGGATTCAATACCACGACCTTCAAAGCAAGAACCCAATGCGCTACCGACTAGATTTCGGATTTTTTTTTCTTACATAAAACAACCATTTGTACGTATTTTCAATAAAATTGAAATATGAAATTATATTCTCTACTAATATCAAAAGAATTAATGTGTTCATCCCGCATGTTTTGGGGTTATCAAAACATAGAAAATCGAATTCAAAAATTAGATAAGGAAGAGCTTGAAATGATATTATCGAAACATTCTAGTTACTTTCTAGAAACAACTACATTGACGCTGCGAACGCCTAAAATACTGAAAACGGCATTTTGATAACGCTCGTGTAATAATGAGATCACTCGCGTTCTCAAAGTACTTCTTGGAACTCAAGATTGCCATTTTGAACATAACTCATATCCCTGGCGTTCTCAGTCAGCGTGGTGAGTAGAGATGGTCGATTCAAGATCGATTTTCGTGAAAATCGAGTTTTTTGCTTGCGATTAATCGAGTTTTGGATCGATTTTCTCCACCTCGATTAGACCGTGAATCGATCTCCTCCAAGCCTGTTTTTGAATCAATTCTTCCTAAAGACTGTACATTTGGAATACATTTTGGAAAAATTAATAAAAACGTGTTTGAAATCAATTTGAGAGTCGTCAACCGTGAGATTTTGCAATATTCCGACCTCTCCTTTCTCTGTCTATGCCTACCGGGGTCAACCCTGGTTCTAATAAATGTCAATACCTCCCTTTTCTTTGTCTGGATCGAGCCATTGATAGGCCTATAGATTTGGATGATGACTTTGACAAGATCTGGACCATTCAGTAAATAAACTCAATGCCTCGTCCAAGGCTGGGCCTACGCACTGAACCTATGCAGTATCTTAACCATCTCTGAAAGGGCTGGGCCTACGCATTGAACCTATGCAGTATCTTAACCATCTCTGAAAGGGCTAGGCCTACGCACTGAACCTATGCAGTATCTTAACCATCTCTGAAAGGGCTGGGCCTACGCATTGAACCTAAGCAGTATCTTAACCATCTCTGAAGGGGCTAGGCCTACGCACTGAACCTATGCAGTATCTTAACCATCTCTGAAAGGGCTAGGCCTACGCATTGAACCTATGCAGTATCTTAACCATCTCTGAAAGGGCTAGGCCTACGCACTGAACCTATGCAGTATCTTAACCATCTCTGAAAGGGCTAGGCCTACGCACTGAACCTATGCAGTATCTTAACCATCTCTGAAAGGGCTGGGCCTACGCACTGAACCTATGCAGTATCTTAACCATCTCTGAAAGGGCTGGGCCTACGCATTGAACCTATGCAGTATCTTAACCATCTCTGAAAGGGCTGGGCCTACGCATTGAACCTATGCAGTATCTTAACCATCTCTAAAAGGGCTAGGCCTACGCACTGAACCTATGCAGTATCTTAACCATCTCTGAAAGGGCTAGGCCTACGCACTGAACCTATGCAGTATCTTAACCATCTCTGAAAGGGCTGGGCCTACGCATTGAACCTATGCAGTATCTTAACCATCTCTGAAAGGGCTAGGCCTACGCACTGAACCTATGCAGTATCTTAACCATCTCTGAAAGGGCTGGGCCTACGCATTGAACCTATGCAGTATCTTAACCATCTCTGAAAGGGCTGGGCCTACGCATTGAACCTATGCAGTATCTTAACCATCTCTGAAAGGGCTAGGCCTACGCACTGAACCTATGCAGTATCTTAACCATCTCTGAAAGGGCTGGGCCTACGCATTGAACCTATGCAGTATCTTAACCATCTCTGAAAGGGCTAGGCCTACGCACTGAACCTATGCAGTATCTTAACCATCTCTGAAAGGGCTGGGCCTACGCATTGAACCTAAGCAGTATCTTAACCATCTCTGAAGGGGCTAGGCCTACGCACTGAACCTATGCAGTATCTTAACCATCTCTGAAAGGGCTAGGCCTACGCATTGAACCTATGCAGTATCTTAACCATCTCTGAAAGGGCTAGGCCTACGCACTGAACCTATGCAGTATCTTAACCATCTCTGAAAGGGCTGGGCCTACGCATTGAACCCATGCAGTATCTTAACCATCTCTGAAAGGGCTAGGCCTACGCACTGAACCTATGCAGTATCTTAACCATCTCTGAAAGGGCTAGGCCTACGCACTGAACCTATGCAGTATCTTAACCATCTCTGAAAGGGCTGGGCCTACGCATTGAACCTATGCAGTATCTTAACCATCGCTGAAAGGGCTGGGCCTACGCATTGAACCTATGCAGTATCTTAACCATCTCTGAAAGGGCTAGGCCTACGCACTGAACCTATGCAGTATCTTAACCATCTCTGAAAGGGCTAGGCCTACGCATTGAACCTATGCAGTATCTTAACCATCTCTGAAAGGGCTAGGCCTACGCACTGAACCTATGCAGTATCTTAACCATCTCTAAAAGGGCTAGGCCTACGCATTGAACCTATGCAGTATCTTAACCATCTCTGAAAGGGCTAGGCCTACGCATTAAACCTATGCAGTATCTTAACCATCTCTGAAAGGGCTAGGCCTACGCATTGAACCTATGCAGTATCTTAACCATCTCTGAAAGGACTAGGCCTACGCACTGAACCTATGCAGTATCTTAACCATCTCGGAAAGGGCTAGGCCTACGCACTGAACCTATGCAGTATCTTAACCATTTCTGAAAGGGCTAGGCCTACGCACTGAACCTATGCAGTATCTTAACCATCTCTGAAAGGGCTAGGCCTACGCACTGAACCTATGCAGTATCTTAACCATCTCTGAAAGGGCTAGGCCTACGCATTGAACCTATGCAGTATCTTAACCATCTCTGAAAGGGCTGGGCCTACGCATTGAACCTATGCAGTATCTTGACCATCTCTGAAAGGGCTGGGCCTACGCATTGAACCTATGCAGTATCTTAACCATCTCTGAAAGGGCTGGCCTACGCATTGAACCTATGCAGTATCTTAACCATCTCTGAAAGGGCTGGGCCTACGCATTGAACCTATGCAGTATCTTAACCATCTCTGAAAGGGCTGGGCCTACGCATAGAACCTATGCAGTATCTTAACCATCTCTGAAAGGGCTGGGCCTACGCATTGAACCTATGCAGTATCTTAACCATCTCTAAAAGGGCTAGGCCTACGCATTGAACCTATGCAGTATCTTGACCATCTCTGAAAGACCTATGAAGCTAGAACCGAAACTGATTGGAATGCTCAGGCCTACGACTAAGCTACGACGATCAAGATTGGGGTCTATCGTTGTTTCGCAGCCTGCTGCGGCTTCTATACCTAACCTTGCTTGGTCTAGGCACGACCTAACCTAACTTCTTGTTTGTTGTTGTTATTAGTTCAGTTTGAATCCGTCATCCACTGCACACTGGATAATACACCCAAACGACACGAACAGATTTTGAGGAAATTAAAAAAATTCAAGTTTCCAACAAAGTAACTAGATAAAAAATGAATAATCATCGTTAATTTGTTGACAGTGGAACAATTTGCCAATCAACCGTTCACAGACTTGAAGCAAATGGTGTGTTCTGAGTTCTTACATTCTGGCATGTGCTAATAAATAATGATGATACAAATTAAAACAAAAAAAATGAAAGAAAACATTAATTGATGAGCGTAGCGAAGTCTCCATCCCACTCTTATAGGGCTTTGTCTGTGTGTGTTTTTTTTTTTTTTTTTTTGTTTGTGTGTAAGCACTCCACAGGTCGCAAGGGTTGACTGATCAACATGAAACTTTTTTTTTACACGCAAACTCATCCAACTTCGAACTGTAAAGTTTTTAAAATGAATCGGTCGACCGATTTTGAGAAAAATCATCTCAAAGTTTCTAAAAACCCCATAAGATTCGGCTGGGCGGAAAATGTTGAAAAATAAAATCTCTCCAAATTGGATGAAATTTTCTCTAAATGTGTATACATGGATTTTACACATTGTTACGATTTTGTGAGCAATTCTGATCAGTCGTTTCGAAGAAAAAAAATAAAATGACTGATAATATTCATGAAATATATCATAAAAATTGTGACAGAATTGAGTTGTTGAGATTCACTGCTTCCTAGATTCAAGAGTTGACCAACAATGAAGTATTTTTTATATGCGTCAAGGTGTGTAGAATACTAGTCAAACGCGAAATATGCGTTGTAAGATGAGCGAAATATCTCAATAAGGTATAAAAGTCCTAAAAGTAGTTCTACCCTTGCTACTTTATCGACTCTGGTATTCTACACACCTTGATATCTGAATAAGCTATCAAAGTCGTTAAAGTAGTTCTACTCTTGCCACTTCATTGACTCTGGTGTTCTACACACCTTGACGCATATAAAAAATACTTCATTGTTGGTCAACTCTTGAATCTAGGAAGCAGTGAATCTCGACAACTTAATTCTGTCACAATTTTTATGATATATTTTATGAATATTATCAGTCATTTAATTTTTTTTCTTCAAAACGACTGAACAGAATTGCTCAAAAAATCGTAATAATGTGTAAAATCCATGTATACACATCCAGAGAGAATTTCGTTCCGTTTGGAGAGATTTTATTTTTCATCATTTTCCGCCCAGCCAAATCTTATGGGTTTTTAGAAACTTTGAGATGATGATTCTCAAAATCGGTCCGACCGATTCATCCCCAAAACTATACAGTTCTGAATTGGATGAGTTTGCGTGTAAAAAAAAAGTTTCATGTTGATCAGTCAACCCTTGCGACCTGTGGAGTGCTTACAAACAAACAAAAAAACAAAAAAAAAAAAACACACAGACAAAGCCCTATAAGAGTGGGATGGAGACTTCGCTACGCTCATCAACCAGTGTCAATGAAGTGGCAAGAGTAGAACTACTTCAACGACTTTTATAGCTTATTCAGATATCAAGGTTTGTAGAATACCAGAGTCGATAAAGTAGCAAGGGTAGAACTACTTGAACGACTTTTATACCTCATTGGGATATCTCGCACATTTTACAACGCACATTTCGCGTTTGACTAGTTAAATGAATGGCATTATTACGACAGTTATTTTCAGTGCACTTGAATTCATAAACGGGATTCAATAATTAAATCATATTGTTTAGTATCACATTTTTCCATGTTGTGTTTCCCTTTTGAAACAAGCATTTCTATACGTCCAAAACTATACACCAACCAATGGGAATAACTGTTAGAAAAATGTTGACCAATATCATTGCGTTGCGCGCGATTGTGCTATAGCTCCAAGTAGCCAAGAAATTTACTGTTTAAACATTTGTACGGTATACTCAACATCCTTTTCGAGGCAAAAAATGGTTTAAATCTATTTTAGGATAGTTTTTTCATGAGTCCGTTACTCTCTTAAGCTTCATTCCAGTAGAAATTTGATATTGAAATCTGACATTTTTGCTACTTATTCAGTATTGCGAAGTATGGATACTTCCTGGATTGAACAAGAAAGTCAGTTTCCGAAGTAGTTGGAACAAAATATATTCAGATTGTGTGGTCGTTTCATTCTTCAACAACTGTTTGAAAGAACAAAAAAATAAGATATGTTCTATAAACTCTTGATATGATAATAATAAGTTGAATTATAGGTATAGATAATCGATATGAACCAGATTCTGAATAGCCAACTTGGCTTTATATTCAAGAAAAATTTTCGGCCATATGGCATATTGGCGCCATTTCGATAGACCGGGCAACCCTCAAAAATTCCGTCTCGTGTTGTACATACTTTCGGTCAGTTCTCTACAGTATTTCTGGTTGATATAATCTCTACTTTTTCATCAGTTACGAAAGTGTGTGTACTGTCCAATTGTATTTTCAAATGAATTTAATTCAAGTGACAAGAACAATGTTCGCATCAGTGACATATGAATGATCTTCCAGAAGGTATCGTTATAGCATAGGTTAGGCCCAGCCGCTCAGCCGCCCAAGCCTATACAGAACTTTAAACTCAAACACGCCGAAGATCATGAGCCATATGGTGTCTAAGCCTACATGGTGTGTGGGTCACTGAACAGTGCATTGCAATCCCCGGCATATTTTCTCCGATTGTGCGTATTTTTACTCATTTTTTATTGATTTTAAAAAATCGATTTCTACACGCCCGATTAATCGGTGAATCGATTCGGTGAGGAAAAAAAACGATCCAGGGAATCGATTCTTCAGTGAAAAACGCCCATCTCTAGTACTGAGATCACTGAGCGATCACAGTTGCCTGTTTCAAGACTTGAACTCCTGGTCTGTTGTGCCCCTTCACCTCCCGGATCACACGGAGCAGGTGCGTTAACCACTCAGCTACATGTGTCGGTATCAGTATTTACCTGTGTGACGGCTAGAATAAGTGAGAGAGTCACCACTGCAACTGGGAGCAGTCTTGACACTCGAACCATCCTGGATATATGAACGTCGCAGACTCACTTGTTACTATAATGAACTCGAGCTTCACATTCAGTATATATGGGTGTGAAAAATGAGGTGAAATGACCCCTTTAGAAATATTTGTCGATACGAAAAATTCTAAATGGTATGTGTCATCAATTATGAAATGCAATGATCGATGATTTGACAATAGCGATATTTCCGGTATGCTGATCACTTTTCGACGAAAGAAAACAAGATAACTGCAATTGGGGAGAGCGTCAAGGAGTTCATATAACCATTCATCGATTGTTCTCTAATCACAATCAAATATGGAACTATATCTTGAACCAATATATCTCATATATCGAACTGATGAATCGGAGTGAGATTGACAATTCGAATATATATATATATATATATATATATATATATATATATATATATATATATATATATATATATTCATATATATATATATATATGTATATATATATATATATATATATATATATATATATATATACATATATATGTATATATATATGTATATATATATATATATATATATATATATATATATATATATATATTCATATATATATATAAATATATATATATATATATATATATATATATATATATATATATATATATAAATGCATATATATATATATATATATATATATATATATATATATATATATATATATATATATATATATATATATATATCTATATATATATATATATATATATATATATATATATATATATATATATATATATATAAATGAATATATATGTTAATGTGACCTTTCACAGGGTATTACATCATTGATAGTAATGTTGTCGGACACACTTGTGTTATCTATATAAAACAATTCATTCATCTAACGTTTCAACGTAATTTGCACACGTCATTATCAAAGAAGATATTACTTTGATATGAACGGTGAATACAATTGTATATAGAACAACAATGACAATATGGAACTGTTTTTCTCATTAAATCTCATGATGGAAAAAAATAAAAAATTTGTTTATATCGTTATTGTTGCTATATAGATATTTTCATTTCCTGTTCATATCGAGATAATCACTTCTTTCATAATGACGTGTGCAAATCACGTTGAAACGTTAGGAGAATAAAATGTATCACATAGATAACACAAGTGTGTCCGAAAACATCATCATCGATGATATATATATATATATATATATATATATATATATATATATATATATATATATATATATATATATATATATATATATATATATATATATATATGAATATTTGAATATATATAAATATATATATATATATATATATATATATATATATATATAAATACTTGAATATATATAAATATATATATATATATACTTTATATATATATATATATATATATGCATATCTTCATATATATATAGATATATAGATGAATATATATATATATATATATATATATATATATATATATATATATATATATATATATATATAAATATTCATATATATATATATATATATATATATATATATATATATATATATATATATATATATATATATATATAGATATATTTATATATATATATATATATATATATATATATATATATATATATATATATATATATATATATATATATATATTTATATATTTATATACCCAGTAAACACTGGATGTCCCAGGGACGGTTCATTTTCCTCACAAAATCACAGATTGTTCCCTAACAACCTGTTCGCTAACAGAACCTTCTCTGCAATGTATACTCAGTCTCTAAATTCATGATAACAAATTTGACGTCCCAGATACGGAACCATTACATCACGCAGATCATTGAATATGAAGATTTTTTATGTTGAATTATTTTTCGGAACGGTTAACGATCCATCACCGAACAAGTGATCGTTTTTTTTACATCGAAAAAAGCACCGTTGAAATTACGTCGCCGCGAGGTCGCAACGGGGACGCACGTGGGAACGCATTTATTTATTTATTTATTATTTAACTCTTGCAAATGCACATAAATGCGCGGTGGCAAGTTCCCTAAGTACCCCTATCCCACCATCTCCTTAACCCTCTGACAGAATAACTTTAACCTGATGTCATCCCCTTCAAAACATTTCTACTAAGCCCATTCCAGTCCCTACCTGTCCTATTTAAGAAAGAGAATTTACCGACATCTAATGTAGCCCCCTTTATGACTACCGCTCTATCATGACCCCGCCTACCTCCATACCCTGACTTATTTCTTTTTATCAACTCATGCAGCTCCCCCCACCCCCCTCTCCCTCCATTACCCTGAAGAAATTACATAAACGATCCTCCTTCCTCCGTATTTCCAATTTCTGCCACCCCATGTCTCTCATCATCTCAGTTGGACTCTCCAACATTCTTACCCTCTCCCCCCTTTCATTCTCATCCCATTTCCACCTCCTAACCCTACCTGTAACCCTTCTCACAGCAATCCTTTGAACCCTTTCCACATCCCTTATCTCACCTAATCTATAAGGATCCCAAACTGAACTAGCATATTCTACCATGGGACGCACTAACGAGAAATATGCTTTTTCCTTAATCTCCATACCTGCCCCCCTAAGTTGCCTCATTACAAAGTTTAGTGCATTTATACTCTTTTTTACTATTCTCTCAATCTGACTCCCCCACCCTAGACGCCTATCAAATACCACCCCCAAATACTTGTAGTTTTCCACCAACTCCAGCGTCTTCCCTCCTACCTCATACACTACATCTGTCCTTATGTTTCTCTTACCGAATGTGACTAACTTGCACTTTCCTGTATTCAACCCCATCTTATTTGACTGAACCCAACGATTAATTGCCGCTAAATCTACCTGAAGAGCTACTACATCCTCCTCTGTAATGATTTCCCTATATAACACACAATCATCTGCAAATAACCTTATTTTCGAATCAACAACACTAGTCAGATCATCTATATATAAATCAAACAATAAGGGACCCAACACACTACCCTGTGGAACTCCTGACGTAACCTTAGTCTCACTTGAAACCTTTGAACCCACCCGAACTCTTTGCACTCTATCCTGAAGAAAGTTTCCAATCCAATTAACCAACCCAGCATTCTCAACGGACATTTTTAACTTCCCTAATAATATATTGTGATCCACCTTATCAAAAGCCTTCTCGAAATCTAAAAACACTGCATCATCACGTCCCCCCCTATCAACTACCCCAGCCAACTCTTCTGCAAAACCTAACAACTGCGTCTCACATGAATAACCCTTCCTAAACCCATGCTGCACTTCTGAAATACTCCTTCTTTCATCTACCTTCTCCACTACTCTCTTTATAACCACCCTTTCCATTATCTTACACACCACACATGCGATGTTAAACTAATTCCCCTGTAGTTGTCTACCCTACCCCTTTGCCCTCCCTTTGAAATTGGAACCACCTCCGCTTTTTTCCAAACTTGCGGTACTCTACATGCTGTGAGTGAAGCTTGAAACAACCTTAGCAAATAACCTACAACTCCCCTACCCGCTAATTTCAGTAGATCGCTTTGCACCCCATCTATGCCTGGCGACTTCCCACTTTTAAGTTTCCTTAATACATTCCACACTTCTCTCTCTGTAAGCAGAACCTCCTCCCCATCCCCCTCTATTGCTTCCTCCTCCCCCATAATTCCATTCGCATTGAACACTTCCCCATAGAATCTATTTAAAGCTGCTGCCTTCTCTATGTCCGTTTTCCACTCATTCCCTACCTGATCAACTAAAGTTGGCAACTCCCTGCTACTACCTTTCTGACTAGAAACAAACCTATACATTCTATTCCAGCTACCTTGCACATCACGTTCATTGAACATATCCCCCGTGAATCTTTCTTTTGCCTCCCTCTTAGCCCTGTTTAATTCCCGCCTTGGTTCCTGGACCACCTCCTTTCCCTCCCCTGACGCCCTCCACTTCCTACTCATCTTTCTACCCCTCCTCTTAAGCCTCCTAACCGTACTATTATAGTAAGCCGGATCTGCATTTGCCTGTAGCACCTTATATTGAACCAACTTATCCCTAACCTCTTCATATATTTTCTGAAAATTGAACCACAGCCCTTCAATATCATACATGTCTATCTCGCACCACTTCTCAAACCTATCCTCAAAAGCTTTTCGAATCTCCCTTGCCTGCACCCTTTTGTAACCCCAAACTTTCTTCCCAACGTTTTTAGTTTGAACCGGAGCTAATGCTAAACTGACTATGGGTATTCGATGATCACTGATGCCTTCAACTACCACCGTCCTCGCCCACAACTCTATTGGCCTTACTAACACTACGTCTAGAATATTAGTTCCCCCTAGCCTTTTACTCCTAGTTCCCTCCTCCACAACCTGATGAAAACCTTCATTTAATATACCCGTAACAATATTTTGCACTACTCCCCTCCCATGTTCTGTACCTCCTACCTCCCACCGTACATTAGGCATGTTTAAATCTCCCGCTATAATTAAGCTCTCTACATTATCCCTAGCACTAAGCCTATCCTCCAAACGATGAAGCAATCCTAAATCCTCCCCCGGAGGCCTATATGCCGCGATTACTTCAAGAGACTGCCTGCCTACCATTATCCTCATACCCATCATCTCCACCTCCTCTTCTTTCCAGAGCAACGTCCCTTGGATTCCTCTTTTAACTGCTACCATTACACCCCCTCCGTGCCTATCCCTATCTCTCCTGTGCAGAGTGTAACCATCTACAGTTAATTCACCTTCTGTAAACCCCTCTCCTAGCCATGTCTCCACTGCCACCACCACTTCTGGCTGATACAATTCTAACAGCGTCCTGAATTCATCCACCTTATTTGCCAAGCTTCTACAATTTACTACCATTAGACTAATTTCTGGGCCGTTACATTCCTTCAACATTTTTTGCCCCCCACCCATTTTACACCCATCTACTTCAGCCGTTTTTCCCTTACCTACCTCATCCCTCGCTAGTCAGGCCTGTGCTACCAGCCTACCACCTACCCTCCCTAACAACTCACCAAACACACACTTTCCCTCATCCGACAGATGAAGCCCATCTCCACATAGGCCTTCACCTTGCAGCCAACAATTGGCATCCAAAAAACACACACCCATTCTTTCACACATACGCCCTAGAAAACTATTCATTCCGTCTACCACCCCCTTCTTCATATCCTTACGATACAAAATCCCACTAACAACCACCCTACCTACCCCAAACCTCCCAATAGCTACATTCACTAACCCCTCCATCTCCTGCACTAACTTCATCTTTCCCCACCCCTCCCTACCACTGATGTCATTCGTCCCTACGTGAATGATCACCCCCTTCCCTGCAGCATCCTCCTCCCTAACCTGCTCTAGCACCTTCTTCATCCCGGCTACACCTATTCCCGGTAAAACTGTAACATCCAGCTTCCCTCCCACCTGCACTCCTACCCCTCGAACTAGTGAGTCTCCTAGCAAGACCACCCCTCTCAACCCCTCCTTACCCACCTTGACCTTCTCTGACCTAGGTCCTGCCCTAGCCTTAGCTTTCCCCCCCTCCATAATCCCATCACTGGGCCTCGGTTCAATTCCTCCTATGTCCCTCATTTCCCTATCCCTAACTTCATCCTTCCTAACTCTACGGGTCCTTAATACAGCTATCTCCCTATCAATATGTCTTCCTTTACCCTTTTGCTCAACACTAACCCTAAGACTATTCCTCACAGTTGCATCATTTGCAACCACACCTCCTACCTTAACTCCTTCACATCCCCTACGTTCTTCCCCCTCCCCACCCACAGCCCTGACACCACTTTCAGCTAGGCCCACTTCTACGCCCTTCATCTCTTTATCTTTCTTCAACTTTCGCTCCAACCCAGCAATAGAAGCTCTCAACTGCGCTTCCAATTCCCCCCACTTTCCTGCCTCTTTCTCTACTACCTTGTCCCTCCAACCCCCCACACAGCCACCACACAACCACAATAGAGAAGTTACCTTAGCTATAACTTTATACTCATCCCCCGTCATACGCGGCACACTACACGTAATATGCTCCCACCCCATGCACACCCCACACTGCACAGCCTTTCGCCTACTGCTTACAACCTTCAAACATCTCCTACAATCTTCCCCGACACCTAGGCCTACAACAACATCATCTACACCAACCTTCATTATTATCCCAGAAGCCCAACTGATATTACAACGTATGGTTCCCTGCTAGCCTTATCCCAACAATAATAACACTACCCAATAATTGAATCTATTTTCTATACTTGTCTACTTTCCCAAACAAGGACTTGAATAGGCCTACTCGTTTCCAACCCGGATACCCTTAACCTCAAAAAAACAATAGGCTGAAACACGCGCTCAACACTATCAACTTTCAGGTACTCAAGCCTGTACGGATCCCCTCACTAACACTTCCACTACCTCAAATACCCTTTAATAATACACTAAACCACAAATCCACCAACTGTTCTCAAAAGAACAATTATTAACTCCCAAAAGTTAAAGCACACAAATGTAACAGATCTATCTCTCTCAAATCCAAAATGGCGCCCCTCCTATACGCGGCACCATCTATCTTTCATGTGAGTATTACAATTTACAACTACTCCTTCATAGACTCTTTCCGGTGACGCCATATTGTTTATTTGTTTGTATACTATTTCTATTTTTCCCAAGTTTTTCCTATTGGTTTCTTAATTATAGGTCTATGCTTGTGTTGGACAATTATGTGGTGAGTATAGGCTCAGATATTTGAACACATCTGAAATATTTGCCCATAAAAGCAAGAATGCTCTCTGTGGACTCGAATTCGCAAATTTGCTGCATTGTCGAATCTTGGCCTAGACCATTGATTACCAGGCATACACTACAAATACAATCCCTAGGCTGCAAATTCAATGGCATTGAATTCATACTTTACACCTATAGTCCTAGCATTGAGTTGCCTAGGCCTATAGTGACACTATATGAACTGTTTGTCGTTCCTCCACTCTCATTTGAGTGCGAGTTTGAACTGAGAACAAGTAGTAAAACGTTCTCATCCCAGTCCCATGGGTGTGACCCTTTACAGCACACACATGTTCGGTTTTAACAAATTAGTGTATAACGTCTTTAGACACTTTAGACATAGTTTAGTCTTAGTTTAATATATATTGAGGTTCTCTCATCTAAATTTCACTTCCACCTTTATATCACACTTTTCACCTTTTGTTGCAACTTATTTTGACAGGCGCTAAATGACCTCGCTGTCGATGCGCCTCAAAACCCTAATATTCATTCATTCATGAACTCAATGACTCTGGGATCGGGGCATTACGTGGTGTAGGCCTACAAACTCAATGCTTAGGCCTATGCCTAGGCCATTAAGTATAGAGGTTTAAGCTCTATACTTAATGGCCTGGGCATAGGCCTAAGCATTGAGTTTGAAGGCCTACACTACACACGTAATGCCCCGATCCCAAAGTCCTAGGCCTAGGCCTAAGCCCAGGCCTAGGCCTATGTTGTTCACTTGACAGTGGTTGATGTAGGCCTAGGCCAGGCCAGCCCCAATGCTTTGTTGTTTCGATTTAATATCAATCAATGCTGTGAGCCGTGCTGATCTTTTTTGGGCTAGGGCCTAGCTAGACCCTATTGTATGTTGGGTGTTGGATCTAGGCTTTACAAAATCAATGACCTAGGGATGATGATGATTAGGCCCTATTGTTTGCTTCACGACCCCACCAACAGCTAGGTTATACGGGGGTACGAATGATCAGGTGATTATGAAACTATGAAGTGATTGTAAATGAAAGGACTTTTACGAAACGGAGTATATATTCGTACGGTCAACCGTATGATTGAGTGAAAATAGATCATACGGTCAGTAACGTCATGACCGTGATGTTTCAGCTGATGACCATAAATCACCAAAATAACGCGCTTGGCCAATGTGACGACTGTAGCACATGGGTTAGCACAGCTGACTCCCATACTAGGGATCTATGGTCGAATCCCGCATGTGACTAATTTTTTTATTGTATTAGATTGGTTCCTCTAGGAACATGGTCAATTATGTGGACAAAGGCAGGTTGCGGACAGTGGCTTAGGTATTGAGTTGCTTAGGTTAGGTAGGTCAGGTTGGTGTATAAACGTCGCGTATACGGACGGAGCTTATGAACATGATATATTATATCATGTTCATTTGGTGACTCTAGAGTTTATATGAAAAGGTGAATGGTCAATTATGTGGACAAAGCCAGAATGCAAACAGAAGATTAGGTTATTGGGTTAGGTTAGTGTATAAACCTCGCACATATATCACGGTGCTTATATATCATGTTCATTTATCGGTAACTTGTGTCTGGTGCCCTCTAGCACTGAAAATTACAACTAGACTATCCTCCCGAACGAATACTACGTCACTAACATAAACAACCAATGACAACGCTGACCATACGATCTATTTACGCGTATTCATACGGCTGACCGTACGATTATCCACAGCCTTCACAAAAACTCATGCCTTGTGCGGGACCCGAACCCACGTCCAACACTGACTAGGCCCAGCCTACAGTATCTGAAGTAGTGCCTCGGCTGACCGAGCTACCGAGGGCAGTTAATGACCTAGACATGTATGAAGCATGAAAGCTTCAGATCAACTGATGGAAAACTGCGTCTGTTATTGGTTACCCTTAAAAGGTTAAATCGAGCAATCGGTCTGTAAATATATGAATTTGCTATACTTCCCAGCATACACTAGGCCCAGCTGAGCTATTACAATTTTCACTTATTCAATTTCAATTTCTACACTGCAGTTAACATGCTCATACTGCCCAGGACCAAATTATTGCATAACACGTCCATTTCTTGTCTTTAGCTGCTGTCAGTTTGAAGCGATATGCTGCAGTCGATGCCTTGGATATGGAACCGACTTTGAAATCGTGGGTCTCAAACAAAATTCACGGGAAGAAAAGAAGCTCGAGTCCGACAGCTAATGAACAATTAACCTGACTTCAAAACCGTAAAACTTTGGTTCAGCATAGGCCTACGGTGAATTCGTATTATAGCTCACAACTGCATGGTTACTATAATAATCAAGTCATTTTTTGCAAAGTGTCTATTGCCAGAAACATTTCTGGCTCCAAGCACCGAAAAACCTATTGGCTTGAAACATTTCTGCCTCCTGGTAGGTGGTCTGAAATGCTATTAATTAGCAGAAATATTTTTTTGTTTGCCCGGCACCATTAGGCCTAGGCCTAATGGGGTCAATTGACAGAAATAATGTTGTGACGTTACACAAATATTTCATAAATATGTTTTCAAACAGTTATTGGAACACATTTTTTTCAAACAAACAATATTTAGCTTCTCTTCTACCGCAATCATCTCTCAACCACAGCCTTCTTTATTCAGATAATTTCTTTCTTATAGGCCTACTGTCCTTTCACTCGGGCTCTTTTGACGGGTTTGCGCATATTTGCTGGCGGGTCATTCCACATGCAATCAACCAAAATATTGGAGAACAAACTTTTACCTCTTGGATTTTGATGAAATTTGCTAATGTTGTTAAAAAGCCAAGAAAATAACATACGTTTTTTTTTGTTCAGCTCTATAGCTCCAATAGTTTTTGAGGTGCGGAAAGTTGCGTTTCACCAAAAAACTCAAATTTGGGTACGCGTTCTTTTGACCAAAATTTTTCAACTTTTTACCTGTTTGACCTGGAAGGCCAATTTTTTTTTAAATAATGCTGTGTTTCTAGTAAGTATGATTATGTGAAAAAAAAACTTTTTTTCACAAAGCACATAAGATATATCTTGATTTTACTTCAACAAAACATTACCCAAAATGGGGTATCACCTTTGGTTTAGGAAATATAAAATTATATGTGGTTTCATGCATAGGAAATAGCTAGAATGAACTCAATAAAGGTGCCTTATAGGCCTGTTCAGTACCTATATACTATGAGAACAAAAACAAAAATTCTAGCCATTTCTTACGCATGAACCCACATATTATTTTTCAATTCCCAAACCAAAGGTGACCACAGTTTACATTTTAGTTTATTACACAGCCAACCAACTGAAAAAAATAATATATCTTTTGTGATTTTTAAAAATACCCCATTTTGGGTAATGGTTTGCTAAAGTCAAGATTAAGATGTACCTCATGTTCTTTGTAAAAAAAATGATTTTTTGCACATAATTATACATACTAGAAAAACAGCATTATTTTTAAAAAATAGCCTTCTAGGTCAAATGGGTGAAAAGTTGAAAAAATGTGGTCGAAGGAACGCGTACCCAAATTTGAGTTTTTTGGTGAAACGCAACTTGCCGCATCTCAGAAACTATTAGATCCAGAGCCGAACAAAAAAAAACATTCGTTATTTTCTTGGCTTTTTAACAACTATAGCAAATTTCATAAAAATCCAAGAGGTACATGGAAATAGTTCGGTTGATTTGAAAGGGAATGACCGTGGCACGCAGGCAAAAATGACGTAATGTTCTGGTATGTAGGCCTATACTGCACTCTGATATCTAAAGTTTCAACTTCGAACAACCGACATTCTGTCAAAAATTTTCAATCTCCTGCTACGTTATTGAGGTCATGTCATATTTACATTTTGACTAGGGCCTATATGCTTACCCAGGCTTAAACTTGAACGATAAATATGTTAAGTCAAGCAATGCATCATTCAAGAAATTCTCCCAGTGATATTCCGTAATATCATTGAATGAAATCGTTCATTTTATTGTCATAAACAAAGTTACTCAACTCGCAGTCACGGCCCAATAGAATGCGCGTGTAGTTTAAACTCTCGTACGGAAATTCCAGAAGTTGTTTGTATCTTTGCAGATATGGAATGTCAAACAGACTGATATACTTGAATGTCTGTGGAAAGTGATGTCATGGCCTGGAAACAACGGCACTATTGGCGATTTTGAAAACTAAATTACAGGTAATTGGACATCGGTTTACATGGGAAGTATACCCCGAGTGAAAGGCCAGTATCACTGTATCAGGGAAGAATGATCCGAACAAAAAAGGCTGTGTTCTCAACGTTCTGATCTAGACTTCCTAATTTTTAACTTGATAATCATGTAGTAACCACAATTCAAAAACTTTAGACAAAACTTTGGCATTTTCATATTTATTTAAATGAGTAGGTCTGTGCTCACTGAGCCGAAATGAAATGCGATATTAAGAATCTACTACCGATATGTTGCCGTGGGCCTATATGCTTTTTTCCTAGATTAATTCCTTTCTGAAAATAGTGTTTAAATGCTTGAAGGCAGAATAACCTTGTGATGTCACACTAATAATACAGGTAGGCCTTACACTTGCGGTCACAAAATGTTTCATTCCAAAATTTCAATTTAAATAGAACCTACACGCATTTAGGCCTATAACTCACAATTTTCTCACAGACTATGCGTGGAGTGTGTATGCACATTGTTTTCTAGTTTGAGTGTGTGTATTATCAGTACAATTTCTTCAAGATGGATTTAATGAAGTTTGATTGACCACATTATGTGACTGCAACCGTAGGCCTACTTGAAGGCAGAAATATGTCGTTCCAATACAGTAGACAGTTATTCAGGTGCTTGAAGCCAAAAATATTCCTGCCAACAGTTGTGACCTTTAGGGACTATGATTAGGTAATCTAGAGAAAATTGAAAAATTGCAACTATTTTGAACCAATGCATTTAGTTGTGAGGGCTGTTATTATCCTGACAATATCCATTCATTAAGAATGCATTATATAATTTTATATTTATATAATTTTACATTGCTTTGAAAGAAGAAAACAATAAAAAGACTGAATTTACTATTGTGTCTACTCAATAACTTATTAGGATATTATAGGCCTACCTCAATACCTACTTCACAGATGAATACCTACTTAATTAAAGGCAATAATCGACTATCAGAAATTGGATCACATACCGGCATTGAGTATATAGTGTACATATAAACTCAATGCTAACGGTAATTCATCTGCATCAACCAGTAAATCAATGAAACGTTATTGATTAATCAACTTTTATGATCAATTTGAATGTTTATCAATACATGTCCAATCACCACACAGGTAGGTAGCACATTTTGAGTTGAGGTAATTACTGGAACATACTATTGTATTGTGATGAATGTTTGTTTACTGTGATTGGATGAGTGATAGCAAAGACTTCCATCCCATACTAATCGAGCTTTATCTGTGTGGTTTTTGTTTGTTGGTTTGTACCCACTGCATAAGTCGCACAGTTTAACCATTGCATTTAATGCCACCCTCAACATAGGCGGCGTGCGCAGGTGCTTGTATTAGGTACGGCACCCGATATGTGAATGCAATGTATCCATACCACAATGGGGGGTGTGGGGGAAGGGCTCTCCACTGTGCCCCGCAGGGAGATTTTTTGAAAATCGCTTTTTTTTTCATTTTCCATAGAAGTTGTTGTACACTGGGATAATTATACATAAGAGTAAACACAGATTATTTCTTTCGAAGCTAACTTGAAATTCATAAGCACTTTGATATTTGGGAACATTTTGGGTCTTGGAGTAGATAGAAAAGAGACTTGAGGGACCAAAAAGTACTCTAATTGATGAAAAAACATTCAAGGGTATGAGTAACAGTTATTATTTATTTAGCAAGTTCTGTTATTTTACATAGAATAAACATTTTCATCACGATATAGGCCTACCTATTCATAATGTGATAAAGTAATATGTAATAATGAGTAATAGTAATAATACTTATTTTAAAAGAAACTTCGATTTTATTTTCACCGTGGTATTGTTACAGGAATTTTCTAAATTGTTGTAATCAATAATATCTCAAAATAATGCAAGATCTACTAGGCTGATTATTATTAAAAACTATCAGCTGTAAGGCAGTAGACGTATTGAATCTTGATAAATTCTTTGCCGATATATTTACCTGCAATTGAAGTAATATGACGACATCGGGCGGCTCCCACATTCTAACGAAATGTGAAGTATAGTAAAACTGGTTCAAACGAGTAGATTTCAATTTTCAAAGAAAAATAAAATTGAATGATTCTGTATCACATTCACTATGAGTGAAGTCTAAAACTGATTCATTAGTGTAAATATCACATGTAAAATTTCATATTTTCAGTATTGGATGTTAATAATTTGTCCATTATATTGAAAGAAACATCACGGCAACCAGTGGCTTCTTGATTGATAAGTCATTCAAATGAAATGTGATTTTAGGCTGAAACTAGTGAAACGCATGAATTTCGGAGCTAATTAAAATTAATCTGTATGATTTAGTAATATTTGTATTTATTTATTTTCAATGTTCCGTAGTTTAAACATTGTCGAAGTAAAAAGTATAGAAAAAGTTCAAACAGGCCAGGCCGTGTCTATATAATGTGTCACCTTTGGTGACAGATTAGACACGGCCTGGGCCTACTTGGCCGCCCCTGTGCGCACGCCCATGACCCCCTCAATGACATTTGTGAGTGTGAAATAGATGAATAATGATGAAAACCAAATATGTAGGCCTACTATTTTTCAAATTACTTTCATGATTTAGGCCTAAAGAGTAAAACATTTCCAGATTAATACTTATTTCTTCATATCATTACCTTGTAATCGTTATACCATAACATTCTTCTTGGGGTATTTTTTTATTTATGTTAGGCCTACTCATTTCTGAAACTTGACAGATCCATCATGAATCAGGTGCGGGTCCAGGTCATATTCATGGAGGGGGGGGGGGGGGGGGGATTTCCATTTGAAAAAGAAAATGCTATATAAGAACAGTTGTGCATTGGCCTATTATCGCAAATTCGACGACCCGCCGGGGGAAAAGGCCCCCTTCTGGCCCCGTAGATAATTTTTTGAAATTACACCCATTTTTAATACGGTTTAGCGTTTTTCAGATGAGGTTTAGATACCGAAATCATTTTACTTATAAAATTAATAATGGTGCCTGAACCAATATTTGTAGCTGCAAGGTCGTTTCGTGTTATTTTAGCGCACTGGGAAGGCACTCAATTGTGCGCCTCCAAAACTAGGCGTGAATATTGAAGGTGAATGCAAAGGGAGGGGGAGTCATGCCCACAGGGACCTTTTTTAAGTTTTCCTTTTCTCAATATGATTCTACCGGTTTCAGGAACCTTTCTGGAATAAGCCCACATGGATTCTTCACTGTGATAACAAGACTGATTTTGCCAAATGATTGTTCCAAGCAAATAAAGCTGAATTAATCAACCTTTCAATGACAAGAGTATTGTAATAAGAACATTCATTCTACCCAGTGATGTGAATAGAATGAAATTCAATTCAAAGGATGTCGGTATGATTACTGATAGAAAGTCACATATGGGTGCCGATAGCGCCCCTCAAATTTGGCCACCGAGCAGCCACGCTCTTCGCCCACCCCTAAAAAACAACCTTTGTTGGTATGATCATTGTTATTTTGAAAAATCGTAATATCCAAACTACATAGGCCTTCTACATCTGACATTTCGAAACAGTACGTAGAGTTCATTTTCAATGCAATTATGTAAAATATGAAATCTTGGCATCAGATTGCTTTAAGGTAAGTTCATAGAGTCACGTCATTTTTGCCGGCCGACAATCTTGTCGGATGCCGTAGGACGCCAAATGATTTCTGCCGTTTATACTACCACGGCAAAACGATCGGTTATATCGTGAACTCAAGGCAATTATATATCGAATCGATGCGATAACCATGGCAACGTGGACAGTGATCGAGCTTGACAGTCGATAGTCCGTAAGAAAAACAAACAGTTTGAGTATAAAAGTGGACGTGATATCGTCTACGTCATCACGGCAAGTCTGTCTTCCGGTAAAATGTAAAATGTAAAATGTTGCCGTGGCTCTATGAACGTACCTTAATACGATATTCATTTCCTTCCTTCTCTTTTCACATTTTGTTTCTTTCTGTCTCCTCTTTTTTGTCGCTTCCAATGCATGGAGAGGAGGTACCCACCTAACAGCACATTACATTGTCGCTAGGTGACAGATCCATCATGAATAGGATGAGAACGGCACGTTGCATTGCCTCAAGTTGACGTTTCCATCACAAGTGGGATGATAACGGCACGTTACATTGCCGGAAGTTGACAGTTCCATCACGAGTGGGATGATAACGGCACGTTACATTGCCTAGAGGTGACAGTTCCATCCCGAGTGGGATGATAACGACACGTTACATTGCTTGAAGGTGACAGATCCATCACGAGTGGGATGATAACGGCACGTTACATCGCCTAAAGGTGACTGTTCCATTCCGAGTGGGATGATAACGGCACGTTACATTGCCTAAAGGTGACGGTTCCATCCCGAATGGGATGATAACGGCACGTTACATTGCCTAAAGGTGACAGATCCATCCCGAGTGGGATGATAACGGCACGTTACATTGCCTAGAGGTGACGGTTCCATCCCGAGTGGGATGATAACGGCACGTTACATTGCCTAGAGGTGACGGTCCCATCCCGAGTGGGATGATAACGGTAAGTTACATTGTCGTTAGGTGACTGATCCATCACAAACTGGGATAGGTATAGGTTGTGAGGTGGCAAGGAAAGGATCAGTTCGGGAACGTGGGATGGAACAGTTCCATGCCTGCCGGGACGTTGGCATAAAAATATTAAATCCCTGGCACGTGTTTGTACAGTAACTTGGGAGTGGATCGTTCACTCCCTGGGACTGATCAGTGTTTATTGGGTATATATATATATATATATATATATATATATATATATATATATATATATATATATATATATATATTTAAATATATATATATATATATATATATATATATATATATATATATATATATATATATATATGAATATATATATATATATATATATATATATATATATATATATATATATATTTATATATGAATAAATATATGAATATATATATATATATATATATATATATATATATATATATATATATATATATATATATCCTCATCAAAGGATCCGGACACCTTGACGTGGTATGGGAGCTTGCGTGGTTCAATGATCTCCGGAGCAATATCGTCGGGAGAAAATTATTTGCTTCCAGCAGGATCACCCATGGCGATAATGTATGGAGTGAGGGTCTAGACGAAGTTCGGACCGTCGGTCGAGTGGGTTCCACTTGGTGACCGAATTTGTGAATGGAGTGCTGAGCATTAGTTCCGTTCTCCTCACTTCTCTTCTCATCTTTTATTTGGGGGTGGATTGAAATTCCCTGAAAATTTGAATCCTCTCAGATGAAATATTTTTCACGAATGTTTTCCTCTGGGTTATTCTAATGGGATTTTTGAAAACTTTGGAATGAGTTTTCTCAGAAGTGGTTCAACCGGTCGCGCCTCAAAACTATACAGCATCAAGTCAGATAGGGGTTCATGTGTGTGCCAAGTTTCAATTGATTTTGAATTTTCGTCTGACCTGTGGAGCGCGAACCAAAAAAAAAAAAAAAGAAAAAAAAAAAAAAAACAGGCACTTTTTTTCGGTATGATGTAATTGAGTCTTCGCTTCGCTCATCCAATTATACCGCTTTTCACTCAAATCGGATCAGCCGTTTCGATGTAGAAAAATATATAATGTTATTTGTGTTAATTATTCAAAGCTATTAAGATACCTATTAAATCAAAGCAACAAGTGTCACCACTTGATTGTGAAAGATTAAAACAAAGCCTTCTTGATTATCATATGAATTATTAATGGAAAATAAGATGGCAGTGATGTAATGGTTTGGATCTCAAGGTGTATTCATGTATAATAACCAATCCAAAGATAAGTTGATATGTTCCAGCTCATCCATCAACGCGGAAAAACATAACGCGTTTGCCTAGTAGATACAAAATATATCGAGTTGAGATGTTTGTAGATGGTGATGGAATCGAATCAGTGATTTTATAGACAAATAATACGATGGATACGTTTTTTCATTCATTTTGAATATTCATCAATGGGCCCCCTAACTATTTTTTGTTTTACAAAGATACTTTTGATTTGTACGCTTATTTTTCAACAGTGTTATGCACTGTTTTAAGGCAATCATCACACCAAACTGAGCACAAGAACAGGAATTACAATTTCAAACTACTACCAGGCTGATACACAAGTCCATAATCACAACACATGTCGAAAAAATGATTTCTTCAGTCAAAAACGTTATTGTCAATAATCACGGAGAACCTGGGGTATGCTAGTTCAACACACTATATAACAAATCACCTCGACGTATCAAAGCTTTAAACTATGACAACAAATTGTTTTTATAACATTCCACATTTGACTCATAATTTTAACATTCAACATTTCACCAATATATTCATATTTTTTACAGACCGGTATCATATACCTACTGGAGTACACATTTATTATATTATTTAATTCAGAGGAGAGCATTCAGGGTATGTATGGCCTACGTGCAGCTTATTTTAATGTATCTCTTGAATTTGAAAATTGTGTCATTTTAATAACTAGGCAAACGCAGTATCATGCGTTGTACGACCGATTAATTCCAAAAACTATAGAGTTCTAAGTTGGATGAGTTTGCGTGTACAGAAAACATTTCATGTTGATCAGTCAAACCAACTCAATGATCAAACTCTGCGACCTGTGCAGTGCTTACAAACGAACAGAAAAAAACACACAGATAAAGCTTCGTGAGAGTAGGATGGAAGTATTCGCATACGCTCATCTAATTGTACATCTATTGTCATAATCTACAACTCTGAACAGAAGTTACACCAAATGCAAACTTATCAACATTATTATTATGAATCATCATTATCATCATACAGATGGTATAATATATCAATTGGCAATGAAAAACATTGCTGACCATATGCATAGGCCTATATATCTACAAGTCTGTCTTTCGAGAACCTAAACATTGATCGGGAGTTCTTCTTAATTGCATAATTATTACAAGCAAATTCAGCACACTCTATAGTCCATCCTGAGATCCACCCAATGTTATTAATTGATGAATTGACGTAACTAGTAGAATGTAAGACCACCATACTAACGCATGCCATACAGCATACAATTTGTAATAAGTCAAACCTGTCCGCATAGATAGCGCCACTAGTGCGTTCGCCCGAAAATTCAGCGAGTTTCCAGTATTCATATGGTACAGTTGAAATACTGAGAGAATAGGATTCGTGCAGCCACCACAAGAAAACTGCATCGATATAGAAAAATGAGATATTTCACAAATTCACTCGTTAATGGTTGTTTTTAATAATCATAATGAATAAAAATGAATATATATTTGCAATATCAAAATGTATCCTGTGCACTTGAGCGAAAGGAACTTCGAAAATACGGGTATGTTTTATTTGTGTTTCATCGTTTTTCTGTAAGATGGTTGGTGGTTCTGTTAACCATACAGGTTCGGGAACAAGCAATGTGTCTATGTGAATCCGCTAAAAACAATGTTAATTGTGTATTAACATATCTGGGCCTACATATTATCTATATACGGCTATATCTATATATTATCATATATTAACGGCTATATCTATATATAGCCATGTATATTAGATTCAAAAAATCAGAACAGCCGCTATTGGTGTGTAGCATGCTCAGCTGATTTTAGTGTCGTCATGTTGAAAATTATTCAGTGCACCAAAGTGATACCAGGATGCGCCACGGTAGGAATCCTATTCTCTCAGTATTTCAACTGTAGAGTATTTGATGATATGAATTTATGTGAATTGGATACCCATGACAGGGTATGAGCAGTCGGGAATGTACGGAAATGGAGGACGAGTGAGAAAATCAGGGTGCCTAGTCTCAAACTTCCACCAAAAACACGCGGAATTGAAAATTTCCACGTACCGATTCCGCGGTGGTTTTGTTTTCGTGATTTGCTCTATAGTCTCGAATGAAAATCTAGCCTTGTGGATTGCTTTCAACTGATTTCACACGACAACAAATATTGCCTCTACTCAAACCAATCAGAGTGCTTTGATTCGAATAAATACTGCCGTCTTGAACAGAATAGTTCTCAAAACGTTTGCAGTAATGCCCTGCTTTGAGGTTATGTCATCTGTCAATGGGTATAGGCCTGCCGCGGCTTGTCAAACATTTGTATGCCTAGGCATGCCGTAACTGAGAAAGAATCAATATAAATCTGAGTATCATATTATAGTAAACATATGTTCCTCTATCATAAGCAAAGTATGTTCAATTCGATTATCATAAACCCGAACAAAGTGCTCGCATTAATTGCTCATGCTGTTATTTTTTATTCTCCACTGTAGCCTAGTGTCTCGATAGCTTCGAGTAATGCCCTGCTTTTGGACCCAAACGTCGCATGATCGAATCTAGCCGCAGTTCCTTCTAAGATTAAAATATTCTTCAAAAATTCTCCCAAATACTCGATCATATTATAAGTTAATATTGCTGTAGCTGTAACTATGTATTATGGAATTAGTTGGGGTTTTCTGTGTCTCCTTGAATGTTATATAATTGTACTTTCTCATGTTTTTGTTTAGTTTTATAAAGGGAAGACTTATACTTTATTTTTTCAAATAAAAAACTGCCTATACTGTTAATTTGCCAATGCTGAAGGGTGTTTAGCTAAGCCTGAGATCTAGAGCGTTTGGTCCTAGACCCTATATGGGATTAAAACAAGTCAGCCGTATTCTCCGCCAAGGAAAGGCACAGATCTACACAGATAACACAGGTTCACTGACTAATGATTTCAGTTCAAGCTAGGCTCTATTTCTGAAGGAAAATGATCTATCATAACTCACTATTCATTCTATATGGATAAAGCCTATGCTTGGGCTTAGATGTACGACGTTGGAAGGAGAGCCTGTCACACATTCTAGTTTCACAAAAGATTCCAAATTGACGCCTCTTGTGGACAATATGAATCAATAAATCGTTGATCCTATATATCGAAGGCATCAAACCGATATTAGGAATACGTTCTTATCTAATGGCGCGTCTTTCAATACATTTATTCTCAAAATATGCATCCAGCAATACGCCCATCTTTATTCTTCAGCGATCTGTCAGTTCAGAGCTTCGACTATACGCCGTGCGACGCGCTTTACTCTTTCACCGGTGGAATTCAAAAGCACAAACCAAATGCCTAGTAAGAATTTCCACACGGTGGATTTGAGCCCTGCCACGTGAATTTGATTCGAGACTTGCATTCCGCGTGTTTGCCGCGAAATCACGATGAAAGTGAAGCAATTCCACCGCGGAATGGATTCGAGACTAGGGAATGAGAAAACCTATGTGAGAGAGAGAGGAAGAGATTGATTGAAAAACTTACCATGTGGGAGGACCGAGAAAAATGGAGGAAGGTTGTGAGGAGAGTTGAGATGTGAGAGGAGGGAAAAAAAGCTAGAGAAAAGAAGGTGGAAAGGTGTAATTGGATCTGGCCGAATAGCGATTCACTTGATGGGAGAAACCCAATCCTAAGAAAGGAGGAACACTAATGAGGGGGAAAAAATAATAACTTCCATAACATTGATTGAAAGTCTTTATTTGATTGAAACTCGAATAAACAGAAATGAAGAATTCAATCGGTGTTTCCAATTTGGATGAGTTTACATAATGAACTATATTCATATTATCACATATGAATATGGGACTATATATATATATATATATATATGTATTTCTATGAGAATATTCATGTATATATATATATATATATATATATATATATATATATATATATATATATATATATTTATATATATATATATAGATATATATATATATATATATATATATATATATATATATATATATATATATATATATATATATATATATATAAATGTATATATATATATATATATATATATATATATATATATATATATATATATATATATTTTTATATATATATATATATATATATATATATATATATATATATATATATATATATGAAAAAATATATATGGAAAAAAATACATATTTATATATATATATATATATATATATATATATATATATATATATATATATTTATTTATATCTATACATATACACACACATATATATATATATATATATATATATATATATATATATATATATATATATATATATATATATATATATATATATATATATATATATGCATTAATATATTCGATCGAATATTCATATATTATGATGTGTGGTCTCACGACTCCATATCAGTGAACGGTTGAATCAATAGCTCTCTGAAACTTCAAATGATAATGATGATCAGATCATCGGCTATTACATAAAACGTGATTGATCAAGTTGGTTGTCAAGATAATATTTATTCTCGTATCGGAAATCTTGAATGTTTCTCTTCAACTGCGTCTGGGCCAGTGGTGGCATACTCGGCGCCAATGGCAGATCACTCGTCCGCGCGATTCAGGCCTTCCGACATTCGAGACACTTCTGGATTTGCTTCTTTCTTCTGAACTGCCTCCAGAGACGCCACCCCGTGCTGCCTCACTCAAAAATTTGACGCCTCTGCCATCAGCGGAATCCATCAGACTTTTGGGTAATCCTTTATGTTGCCGTCTGTATTTGTGGGATTCTATCAGTTCCTCGATCTCTCTGAGAAGCTTAGTTCCGAAATCGGGGGATTCGCGAGAAAGTTCACCACTGTCGACACTCCTTCTTTGAATGCCCGATGACTGAACAGGTTCTTCATATTCCAGTGGTGTAGGAACATCATCAGCTCCGTGCACTGAGCGCTTCTGGAGCTCCGATGATTCGTCGGCGCATCCCTTTTGTCCAAATGGAGCCTTGTCGATGTAGAATGCCTATCGAAGAGAAAATTAATCAGATACATGAAAGAATTGAAGTGCGTGATCCTAGTTAGTGTCTTTTCGCAGACATGCTCGATCCGGCGTGATGTAATCGATCGATCAGTACGATCGAATATTATGGAGAATTTCGTTTCTGCCATAAGAACGCAATACATGCGTTGTTTTTGATGGAGTGCAATTGGGTTATCAATATGCGTTCGTAATGTTCAATTGTGATCGAATTTGCATCCATTACATTTCTGACTGATGAATGGAGTCTGTATACCTTCATATCGGGTCATCTAATGGTACACTATGAACACTACGATCGATTTTCATTTCGAAGGGAGGAAATATCAATACGAGAACTTGTAATTCTCATAAGAAAACAAGATATATTCGACAAGATGTATTGTACAGAAATTGTGGCTGAACATGAAAGGAAATAGGGGGAATAAAAAAAAACAAGATGTTTACACAGATACATTGAATGAAACAGAGGGAATTTCTGCTATGATAAACGTATATTTATATTCATTCATTTGTAAGTATGGAATTATGTATTAAATATATATATATATATTTATATATATATATATATATATATATATATATATATATATATATATATATATATATATATATATATGAATATATATGTATATATATATATATATATATATATATATATATATATATATATATATATATATATATATATATATGTATATATATATATATGTATATATATATATATATATGTATATATATATATATATATATATATATATATATATATATATATATATATATATATATATATATATATATATATATATATATATATATATATATATACATATGTGTTCATATATATATATTTATGTATATATATATATATATATATATATATATATATATATATATATATAAATATATATATATATATATATATATATGTATATATATATATATATTCATATATATATATTCATATATATATATATATATATATATATATTTATATATATATATATATATATATATATATACATATATATATATTTGTATATATATATATATATATATATATATATATATATATATATATATATATATATATATATATATGAATATATATATATATATATTTATATATATATATATATATATATATATATATATATATATATTTATAAATATATATAAATATATATAAAAAAAAATATATATATATATATATATATATTTATATATATATATATATATAAATATATATATTCATATATATATATATATATATATATATATATATATATATGAATATATATATATATATATATATATATATATATATATATAAATATATATATATATATATATATATATATGTATATATATATATATATATATACATATATATATATATATATATCTATATATATATATATATATATATATATATATATATATATATATATATATATATATATACACATATATATATATATATATTTACATATATATTTATATATATATATATATATATATATATATATATATATATATATATATATATAAATATATATATATATATATATATATTTATATATATATATATATATATATATATATATATATATATATAT
>OZ023332.1:0-30616 GCA_964007535.1 Brachyptera risi
TATATATATATATATTATATATATATATATATATATATATTATATATATATATATATATATATATATTATATATATATATATATATATATATATATATATATATATATATATATATATATATATATATATATATATATATATATATATATATATATATCTATATTTATATATTTATATATATAAATATATATATATATATATATATATATATATATATATATATATATATATATATATATATATATATATATATATATATATATATATATATATATATATATATATATATATATATATATATATATATATATATATATATATGTATATATATATATATGTATATATATATATATATATATATATATATATATATATATATATATATATATATATATATATATATATATATATATATATATATATTATATATATATATATATATATATATATATATATATATTTAAATATATATATAAATATATATATATATATATATATATATATATATATATATATATATATATTTATATATATAAATATATATATATATATATATATATATATATATATATATATATATATATATATATATATATATATATATATATATATATATACATATATATATTTATATATATATATATATATATATATATATATACATATATATATATATATATATATATATATATATACATGTGAATATATATATATATATATATATATATATATATATATATATATATATATATATATTTATATGAATATATATATATATATATATTTATATATATATATATATATATATATATATATATATATATATTCATATATATATATATATATATATATATATATATATATATATATATATATATATATATATATATATATATATATATATATATGTATATATATATATATATATATATATATATATATATATATATATATATATATATATATATATATATATATATATATATATATATATATACCGAACGATATATTCGGCAGATTCTGGCTTCTTAAGCATCGATGAGGAAACGAGAAATGTTATAGAATTCACAATATGTCTATAATGCAGAATCCTACGCGTTCATCAAATTTCTAGTACATTCTCCCCAAAGTGGTGTTATTGTAAATCAGCCATGCAGTCATGCGGTCCATGCGATGTACAACCGGCCTTGCTATCGATCATCGTCGCCATGGTTACCATCCTCCCACACCCGCGTGCGACGCTAACATGCGGCGTCGCGACGCTTCAATCACAATCGCGATGCCGCCTTCAATAGTTACGTGTGCAATACCTCAGCTCTGTTCGATCGTTCATTGACGAGCCGTTGCGATTCATCCCCCACCCTCATGTGCGTGTGGGGATGAAAACGATAGAATGCAGATCCAGATATTTGAGATATTTCTGAATTATCTACTATTCGTTTGACAGGACCAAATGATGTTTGTTAGAATATGTTTCCACTACTGCACCTGATTTCATGATCATTCATAATCATTTGTATTGCGGTCATTATCCCAACCGTGCCATGCAATGATAACTAAGATCAATTGGCGTCGAGAGGATGATTAATTGGTTAGTGCGATGATGAGATGAAGGTTTTTTGACGAAGAGAAAGGTAGTGAGAAGGAAGTGGTCGTATGGAACGTATTGTGGGATGCATTCCAGCATCAGCCTGGAGGCTATTCAAGAGGGAATAAGTTGATATCCTTGTGAAGGAAGATTGGGGCAAGGGTAATACCAGGAAGCAAGCGCATTAGCGAATGAGTTGCAATGTGCCGGTCCCAGCATCGCTTTCTCAAACGCATTTGTTTCAGCATTGATGGTGAGTTTATTGATAGGGAAATACTCCAGAATATCAAGATGGATATTGTCACTCGTCGTTGCTCACTGATTGGGGCCAAGTTGAACCAGGTAGGGTCGTGAAGACGAGGCTCCACAAATGTGTGACATGTTATCAGTATGACTCATTCAACAGAGTGTTTGAATAAGGGACTTGCTCTTGGAACGAGAATGTAGGACAAAGGGAATACACGAGATCAGACATCAACCTGGTAGGGTCGTGAGGACGAGGCTCCACAAGGATGAAACATGTCCTCAGTATGACTCAATCAACAGAGTGTTTGAATAGTGGACCTTCTCTTGGAACGAGAATGTAGGACACAGGGAATGAACGTGATCAGACATCAACCTGGTAGGGTCGTGAGGACGAGGCTCCACAAGGATGAATCATGTCCTCAGTATGACTCAATCAACAGAGTGTTTGAATAGTGGACCTTCTCTTGGAACGAGAATGTAGGACACAGGGAATGAACGTGATCAGACATCAACCTGGTAGGGTCGAGAGGACGAGGCTCCACAAGGATGAAACATGTCCTCAGTATGACTCAATCAACAGAGTGTTTGAATAGTGGACCTTCTCTTGGAACGAGAATGTAGGACACAGGGAATGAACGTGATCAGACATCAACCTGGTAGGGTCGTGAGGACGAGGCTCCACAAGGGTGAAACATGTTCTCAGTATGACTCATTCAACAGAGTGTTTGAATAGTGGACCTTCTCTTGGAACAAGAATGTAGGACACAGGGAATGAACGTGATCACACATCAACCTGGTAGGGTCGTGAGGACGAGGCTCCACAAGGATGAAACATGTCCTCAGTATGACTTATTCAACAGAGTGTTTGAATAGTGGACCTTCTCTTGGAACAAGAATGTAGGACACAGGGAATGAACGTGATCAGACATCAACCTGGTAGGGTCGTGAGGTCGAGGCTCCACAAGGATGAAACATGTCCTCAGTATGACTCATTCAACAGAGTGTTTGAATAGTGGACCTTCTCTTAGAACGAGAATGTAGGACACAGGGAATGAACGTGATCAGACATCAACCTGGTAGGGTCGTGAGGTCGAGGCTCCACAAGGATGAAACATGTCCTCAGTATGACTCATTCAACAGAGTGTTTGAATAGTGGACCTTCTCTTGGAACGAGAATGTAGGACACAGGGAATGAACGTGATCAGACATCAACCTGGTAGGGTCGTGAGGACGAGGCTCCACAAGGATGAAACATGTCCTCAGTATGACTCATTCAACAGAGTGTTTGAATAGTGGACCTTCTCTTGGAACAAGAATGTAGGACACAGGGAATGAACGTGATCAGACATCAACCTGGTAGGGTCGTGATGTCGAGGCTCCACAAGGATGAAACATGTCCTCAGTATGACTCATTCAACAGAGTGTTTGAATAGTGGACCTTCTCTTGGAACGAGAATGTAGGACACAGGGAATGAACGTGATCAGACATCAACCTGGTAGGGTCGTGAGGACGAGGCTCCACAAGGATGAAACATGTCCTCAGTATGACTCAATCAACAGAGTGTTTGAATAGTGGACCTTCTCTTGGAACAAGAATGTAGGACACAGGGAATGAACGTGATCAGACATCAACCTGGTAGGGTCGTGAGGACGAGGCTCCACAAGGATGAAACATGTCCTCAGTATGACTCATTCAACAGAGTGTTTGAATAGTGGACCTTCTCTTGGAACGAGAATGTAGGACACAGGGAATGAACGTGATCAGACATCAACCTGGTAGGGTCGTGAGGTCGAGGCTCCACAAGGATGAAACATGTCCTCAGTATGACTCATTCAACAGAGTGTTTGAATAGTGGACCTTCTCTTGGAACGAGAATGTAGGACACAGGGAATGAACGTGATCAGACATCAACCTGGTAGGGTCGTGAGGACGAGGCTCCACAAGGATGAAACATGTCCTCAGTATGACTCATTCAACAGAGTGTTTGAATAGTGGACCTTCTCCTGGAACGAGAATGTAGGACACAGGGAATGAACGTGATCAGACATCAACCTGGTAGGGTCGTGAGGTCGAGGCTCCACAAGGATGAAACATGTCCTCATTATGACTCATTCAACAGAGTGTTTGAATAGTGGACCTTCTCTCGGAACGAGAATGTAGGACACAGGGAATGAAGGTGATCAGACATCAACCTGGTAGGGTCGTGAGGACGAGGCTCCACAAGGATGAAACATGTCCTCAGTATGACTCATTCAACAGAGTGTTTGAATAGTGGACCTTCTCTTGGAACAAGAATGTAGGACACAGGGAATGAACGTGATCAGACATCAACCTGGTAGGGTCGTGAGGTCGAGGCTCCACAAGGATGAAACATGTCCTCAGTATGACTCATTCAACAGAGTGTTTGAATAGTGGACCTTCTCTTGGAACGAGAATGTAGGACACAGGGAATGAACGTGATCAGACATCAACCTGGTAGGGTCGTGAGGACGAGGCTCCACAAGGATGAAACATGTCCTCAGTATGACTCATTCAACAGAGTGTTTGAATAGTGGACCTTCTCTTGGAACAAGAATGTAGGACACAGGAAATGAACGTGATCAGACATCAACCTGGTAGGGTCGTGAGGACGAGGCTCCACAAGGATGAAACATGTCCTCAGTATGACTCATTCAACAGGGTGTTTGAATAGTGGACCTTCTCTTGGAACGAGAATGTAGGAAACAGGGAATGAACGTGATCAGACATCAACCTGGTAGGGTCGTGAGGACGAGGCTCCACAAGGATGAAACATGTCCTCAGTATGACTCAATCAACAGAGTGTTCGAATAGTGGACCTTCTCTTGGAACAAGAATGTAGGACACAGGGAATGAACGTGATCAGACATCAACCTGGTAGGGTCGTGAGGACGAGGCTCCACAAGGATGAAACATGTCCTCAGTATGACTCATTCAACAGAGTGTTTGAATAGTGGACCTTCTCTTGGAACAAGAATGTAGGACACAGGGAATGAACGTGATCAGACATCAACCTGGTAGGGTCGTGAGGACGAGGCTCCACAAGGATGAAACATGTCCTCAGTATGACTCATTCAACAGAGTGTTTGAATAGTGGACCTTCTCTTGGAACAAGAATGTAGGACACAGGGAATGAACGTGATCAGACATCAACCTGGTAGGGTCGTGAGGACGAGGCTCCACAATGATAAAACATGTTCTCAGTATGACACATTCAACAGAGTGTTTAAATAGTGAACTTGCTCTTGGAACAAGAATGTAGGACACAGGGAATGAAGGTGATCAGACATCAACCTGGTAGGGTCGTGAGGACGAGGCTCCACAATGGTAAAACATGTCCTCTGTATGACTCATTCAACAGAGTGTTTGAATAGTGGACTTGCTCTTGGAACAAGAATGTAGGACACAGGGTATGAACGTGATCAGACATCAACCTGGTAGGGTCGTGATGACGAGGCTCCACAATGTTAAAACATGTTCTCAGTATGACACATTCAACAGAGTGTTTAAATAGTGAACTTGCTCTTGGAACGAGAATGTAGGACACAGGGAATGAACGTGATCAGACATCAACCTGGTAGGGTCGTGAGGACGAGGCTCCACAAGGGTGAAACATGTTCTCAGTATGACTCATTAAACCGAGTGTTTGAATAGTGGACTTGCTCTTGGAACGAGGATGTAGGACACAGGGAATGAACCTGATCAGACATCAACCTGGTAGGGTCGTGAGGATGAGGCTCCACAAGGATGTAACATGTTCTCAGTATGACTCATTCAACAGAGTGTTTGAATAGTGGACTTGCTTTTGGAACGAGAATGTAGAACACAGGGAATGAACGTGATCAGACATCAACCTGGTAGGGTCGTGAGGACGAGGCTCTACAAGGGTGGAACATATTCTAAGTATGACTCATTTAACAGAGTGTTTGTATAGTGGACTTGCTCTTGGAGAGAGAATGTAAGACACAGGGAATGAACGTGATCAGACATTAACCTGGTAGGGTCGTGAGGACAAGGCTCCACAAGGATGAAACATGTCCTCAGTATGACTCATTCAACAGAGTGTTTGAATAGTGGACTTTCTCATGGAACGAGAATGTAGGACACAGGGAATGAACGTGATCAGACATCAACCTGGTAGGGTCGTGAGGACGAGGCTCCACAAGGATGAAACATGTCCTCAGTATGACTCATTCAACAGAGTGTTTGAATAGTGGACTTGCTCTTGGAACGAGAATGTAGGACACAGGGAATGAGCGTGATCAGACATCAACCTGGTAGGGTCGTGAGGACGAGGCTCCACAAGGGTGAAACATGTTCTCAGTATGACTCATTCAACAGAGTGTTTGAATAGTTGACTTGCTCTTGGAACGAGAACGTAGGACACAGGGAATGGACGTGATCAGACATCAACCTGGTAGGGTCATGAGGACGAGGCTCCACGAGGATGAAACATGTTCTCAGTATGACTCATTGAACAGAGTGTTTGAATAGTTGACTTGCTCTTGGAACGAGAACGTAGGACACAGGGAATGAACGTGATCAGACATCAACCTGGTAGGGTCATGAGGACGAGGCTCCACAAGGGTGTAACATGTTCTCAGTATGACTCATTAAACAGAGTGTTTGAATAGTTGACTTGCTTTAGAACGAGAACGTAGGACACAGGGAATGGACGTGATCAGACATCAACCTGGTAGGGTCGTGAGGACGAGGCTCCACGAGAGTGAAACATGTTCTCAGTATGACTCATTCAACAGAGTGTTTGAATAGTGGACTCGCTCTTGGAACGAGGATGTAGGACACAGGGAATGAACGTGATCAGACATCAACCTGGTAGCGTCGTGTGGACGAGGCTCCACGAGGGTGAAACATGTTCTCAGTTCGACTCATTCAACAGAGTGTTTGAATAGTGGACTCGCTCTTGGAACGAGAATGTAGGACACAGGGAATGAACGTGATCAGACATCAACCTGGTAGGGTCGTGAGGACGAGGCTCCACAAGGATGAAACATGTTCACAGTATGACTCATTCAACAGAGTGTTTGAATAGTGGACTTGCTCCTGGAACAAGAATGTAGGACACAGGGAATGAACGTGATCAGACATCAACCTGGTAGGGTCGTGAGGACGAGGCTCCACAAGGATGAAACATGTTCACAGTATGACTCATTCAACAGAGTGTTTGAATAGTGGACTTGCTCCTGGAACGAGAATGTAGGACACAGGGAATGAACCTGATCAGACATCAACCTGGTAGGGCCGTGGGGACGAGGCTCCACAAGGATGAAACATGTTCTCAGTATGACTCATTCAACAGAGTGTTTGAATAGTGGTCTTGCTCTTGGAACGAGAATGTGGGACACAGGGAATGAACGTGATCAGACATCAACCTGGTAGGGTCGTGAGGACGAAGCTCCACAAGGGTGAAACATGTTCTCAGTTTGACTCATTCAACAGAGTGTTTGAATAGTGGACTCGCTCTTGGAACAAGAATGTAGGACACAGGGAATGAACGTGATCAGACATCAACCTGGTAGGGTCGTGAGGACGAGGCTCCACAAGGATGAAACATGTTCTCAGTTTGACTCATTCAACAGAGTGTTTGAATAGTGGACTCGCTCTTGGAACGAGAATGTGGGACACAGGGAATGAACGTGATCAGACATCAACCTGGTAGCGTCGTGTGGATGAGGCTCCACGAGGGTGAAACATGTTCTCAGTTCGACTCATTCAACAGAGTGTTTGAATAGTGGACTCGCTCTTGGAACGAGAATGTAGGACACAGGGAATGAACGTGATCAGACATCAACCTGGTAGGGTCGTGAGGACGAGGCTCTACAAGGGTGAAACATGTTCTCAGTATGACTCATTCAACAGAGTGTTTGAATAGTGGACTTGCTCTTGGAACAAGAATGTAGGACACAGGGAATGAACGTGATCAGACATCATCCTGGTAGGGTCGTGAGGACGAGGCTCCACAAGGATGAAACATGTTCACAGTATGACTCATTCAACAGAGTGTTTGAATAGTGGACTTGCTCCTGGAACGAGAATGTAGGACACAGGGAATGAACCTGATCAGACATCAACCTGGTAGGGTCGTGAGGACGAAGCTCCACAAGGGTGAAACATGTTCTCAGTTTGACTCATTCAACAGAGTGTTTGAATAGTGGACTTGCTCTTGGAACGCGAATGTAAGACACAGGGAATGAAGGTGATCAGACATCAACCTGGTAGGGTCGTGAGGACGTGGCTCCACGAGGATGAAACATGTTCTCAGTATGACTCATTCAACAGAGTGTTTGAATAGTGGACTTGCTCTTGGAACGAGAATGTAGGACACAGGGAATGAACGTGATCAGACATCAACCTGGTAGGGTCGTGAGGACGAGGCTCCACAAGGGTGAAACATGTTCTCAGTATGACTCATTCAACAGAGTGATTGAATAGTGTACTTGCTCTTGGAACGAGAATGTAGGACACAGGGAATGAACCTGATCAGACATCAACCTGGAAGGGTCGTGAGAACAAGGCTCCACAAGGGTGAAACATGTTCTCAGTATGACTCATTAAACCGAGTGTTTGAATGGTGGACTTGCTCTCGGAACGAGAATGCAGGACACAGGGAATGAACGTGATCAGACATCAACCTGGTAGGGTCGTGAGGACGAGGCTCCACAAGGGTGAAACATGTTCTCAGTATGACTCATTCAACAGAGTGTTTGAATAGTGGACTTGCTCTTGGAACGAGAATGTAGGACACAGGGAATGAACGTGATCAGACATCAACCTGGTAGGGTCGTGAGGATGAGGCTCCACAAGGGTGAAACTTGTTCTCAGTATGACTCATTCAACAGAGTGTTTGAATAGTGGACTTGCTCTTGGAACGAGAATGTAGGACACCTGGAATGTACCTGATCAGACATCAACCTGGTAGTGTCGTGAGGACGAGGCTCCACAAGGATGAAACATGTTCTCAGTATGACTCATTCAACAGAGTGTTTGAATAGTGGACTTGCTCTTGGAACGAGATTGTAGGACACAGGGAATGTACGTGATCAGACATCAACCTGGTAGGGTCGTGAGGACGAGGCTCCACAAAGGCGTGACATGTTCTCAGTATGACTCATTCAACCGAGTGTCTGAATAGTGGACTTGCTCTTGGAACAAGAAAGTAGGACACAGGGAATGAACGTGATCAGACATCAACCTGGTAGTGTCGTGAGGACGAGGCTCCACAAGGGTGAAACATGTTCTCAGTATGACTCATTCAACAGAGTGTTTGAATAGTGGACTTGCTCTTGGAACGAGATTGTAGGACACAGGGAATGAACGTGATCAGACATCAACCTGGTAGGGTCGTGAGGACGAGGCTCCACAAAGGCGTGACATGTTCTCAGTATGACTCATTCAACCGAGTGTTTGAATAGTGGACTTGCTCTTGGAACAAGAATGTAGGACACAGGGAATGAACGTGATCAGACATCAACCTGGTAGGGTCATGAGGACGAGGCTCCACAAGGATGAAACATGTTCTCAGTATGACTCATTCAACAGAGTGTTTGAATAGTGGACTTGCTCTTGGAACGAGATTGTAGGACACAGGGAATGAACCCGATCAGACATCAACCTGGTAGGGTCGTGAGGACGAGGCTCCACAAAGGCGTGACATGTTCTCAGTATGACTCATTCAACAGAGTGTTTGAATAGTTGACTTGCTTTTGGAACGAGAACGTAGGACACAGGGAATGGACGTGATCAGACATCAACCTTGTAGGGTCGTGAGGACGTGGCTCCACGAGGATGAAACATGTTCTCAGTATGACTCATTCAACAGAGTGTTTGAATATTGGACTTGCTCTTGGAACGAGATTGTAGGACACAGGGAATGAACGTGATCAGACATCAACCTGGTAGGGTCGTGAGGACGAGGCTCCACAAGGGTTTAACATGTCCTCAGTATGACTCATTCAACAGAGTGTTTGAATAGTGGACTTGCTCTTGGAACGAGAATGTAGGACCCAGGGAATGAACTTGATCAGACATCAACCTGGTGGGGTCGTGAGGACGAGGCTCTACAAGGGTGAAACATGTTCTCAGTATGACTCATTCAACAGAGTGTTTGAATAGTGGACTTGCTCTTGGAACGAGAATGTGGGACACAGGGAATGAACGTGATCAGACATCAACCTGGTAGAGTCGTGTGGACGAGGCTCCACATGGGTGAAACATGTTCTCAATATGACTCATTGAACAGAGTGTTTGAATAGTGGACTTGCTCTCGAAACGAGAATGTAGGACACAGGGAATGAACGTGATCAGACATCAACCTGGTAGGGTCGTGAGGACGAGGCTCCACAAAGGCGTGACATGTTCTCAGTATGACTCATTCAACCGAGTGTTTGAATAGTGGACTTGCTCTTGGAACAAGAATGTAGGACACAGGGAATGAACGTGATCAGACATCAACCTGGTAGGGTCGTGAGGACGAGGCTCCACAAGGATGAAACATGTCCTCAGTATGACTCATTCAACAGAGTGTTTGAATAGTGGACCTTCTCTTGGAACGAGAATGTAGGACACAGGGAATGAAGGTGATCAGACATCAACCTGGTAGGGTCGTGAGGACGAGGCTCCACAAGGATGAAACATGTTCTCAGTATGACTCATTCAACAGAGTGTTTGAATAGTGGACTTGCTCTTGGAACGAGAATGTAGGACACAGGGAATGAACGTGATCAGACATCAACCTGGTAGGGTCGTGAGGACGAGGCTCCACAAGGATGAAACATGTCCTCAGTATGACTCAATCAACAGAGTGTTTGAATAGTGGACTTGCTCTTGGAACGAGAATGTGGGACACAGGGAATGAACGTGATCAGACATCAACCTGGTAGGGTCGTGAGGATGAGGCTCCACAAGGGTGAAACTTGTTCTCAGTATGACTCATTCAACAGAGTGTTTGAATAGTGGACTTGCTCTTGGAACGAGAATGTAGGACACCTGGAATGTACCTGATCAGACATCAACCTGGTAGTGTCGTGAGGACGAGGCTCCACAAGGGTGAAACATGTTCTCAGTATGACTCATTCAACAGAGTGTTTGAATAGTGGACTTGCTCTTGGAACGAGATTGTAGGACACAGGGAATGAACGTGATCAGACATCAACCTGGTAGGGTCGTGAGGACGAGGCTCCACAAAGGCGTGACATGTTCTCAGTATGACTCATTCAACCGAGTGTTTGAATAGTGGACTTGCTCTTGGAACAAGAATGTAGGACACAGGGAATGAACGTGATCAGACATCAACCTGGTAGGGTCATGAGGACGAGGCTTCACAAGGATGAAACATGTTCTCAGTATGACTCATTCAACAGAGTGTTTGAATAGTGGACTTGCTCTTGGAACGAGATTGTAGGACACAGGGAATGAACGTGATCAGACATCAACCTGGTAGGGTCGTGAGGACGAGGCTCCACAAAGGCGTGACATGTTCTCAGTATGACTCATTCAACAGAGTGTTTGAATAGTTGACTTGCTTTTGGAACGAGAACGTAGGACACAGGGAATGGACGTGATCAGACATCAACCTTGTAGGGTCGTGAGGACGTGGCTCCACGAGGATGAAACATGTTCTCAGTATGACTCATTCAACAGAGTGTTTGAATAGTGGACTTGCTCTTGGAACGAGATTGTAGGACACAGGGAATGAACGTGATCAGACATCAACCTGGTAGGGTCGTGAGGACGAGGCTCCACAAGGGTTTAACATGTCCTCAGTATGACTCATTCAACAGAGTGTTTGAATAGTGGACTTGCTCTTGGAACGAGAATGTAGGACCCAGGGAATGAACTTGATCAGACATCAACCTGGTGGGGTCGTGAGGACGAGGCTCTACAAGGGTGAAACATGTTCTCAGTATGACTCATTCAACAGAGTGTTTGAATAGTGGACTTGCTCTTGGAACGAGAATGTGGGACACAGGGAATGAACGTGATCAGACATCAACCTGGTAGAGTCGTGTGGACGAGGCTCCACATGGGTGAAACATGTTCTCAGTATGACTCATTGAACAGAGTGTTTGAATAGTGGACTTGCTCTCGAAACGAGAATGTAGGACACAGGGAATGAACGTGATCAGACATCAACCTTGTAGAGTCGTGTGGACGAGGCTCCACATGGGTGAAACATGTTCTCAGTATGACTCATTGAACAGAGTGTTTGAATAGTGGACTTGCTCTCGAAACGAGAATGTAGGACACAGGGAATGAACGTGATCAGACATCAACCTGGTAGGGTCGTGAGGACGAGGCTCCACAAGGGTGAAACATGTTCTCAGTATGACTCATTCAACAGAGTGTTTGAATAGTGGACTTGCTCTTGGAACGAGAATGTTGGACACAGGGAATGTTCGTGATCAGACTCCAACCTGTAACTGCTCATTGTTAATGAATGACTCATATTTGCGAGATATGGATTGAATCACAAGCCTCAAGTACATATCCGATCAGATGAGATTCAAGTGATGAATTGTTTCTATCAATGAATGTCTAGAATACGATTATCTGAATGCGTTCCACAGTTTCATCTTCACTCAAATGATTCTATTCAGCCCTAATGCTGTTCACATTGAATCATGCGCACTGACGATGGCTGATGGTCCTTCAACGCGTGGCATGTGATACTACAATGAGGACAAGTCTGGGCGATATTCCGAATTGAAACGAATACAGAGTCGAGCATTGGAGTTGAAACAAAAAGATGAACATCATATAATGGCCATTGGAAATCATCTCCAGGAGATAGACATGCTATTACTCCTGTAGATCAGAGACAGGAATATCAACAAGGAAATGGTTTTCAATGCAGCTTGAGGCCTTGGTCGAACCAATTGGCCACATTCAAACCTCCACACATTATCAGAGAGGATTCCACTTCCGGTCTGTTTGAGTTTCCAGGCGAAGAGTTATGAACAGCGCCTTAGGATCATCTTCACTGGAGAGAACCACTGGTATCATACATCATTCGATCCGGCAATCAAACCTCGTATGACACCTCTGAGCGCATGCAGGCGCCATGGCGCTCAGAACGAGGGCGTCGCCTACTTCTCGACAACATTATCATTCATTTCATTCCACTCTTCTTTTCGAACATTAAATGAGTGTGTATACATTTTCCTACAGTTTCTCCTCAAATTATATCAAATTCAAATCATATTTCAAATCATTCACTATATTAATTCGATTAAAATTATCATTTATTATTTCATATTTCATCATATTTCATCATTATCCGTCGGGATGATCTTATTCTGGTCGCAAACGACACGTCATGGTGATATTAGTTACTGAAATGTAATCATCATCATTCAGATCTATTCGAACAATCCGAATGGCAACATGGAATCAAGATTACATTATTTCTCATTCAACCAGCGACGTTTCGTTGACCTTCACCCCGCTCTCAGAGAGAGAGGGACACTTGGTATCACACATCAATCGATTGGGAATACTTTTGTCAATCATTGGATCTAGAACACTTCACAACTCAGTATAATGCATAGGTGCCATGATACTTTGAAAGTGGGCGTCGCTTATTTTCCCATAGGTCAAATAATAGCATTGAGAATATAACTGAGGAAAAACAAATCGGATCGAACTCATATATTTTTTAATCAAAGTCTCAAGTATTTGGGAAAAGTGAATTGAGTCATCGGAATATCTCAATGATTTCGAAAGATTGTATTTCAACCAAACCCTGAAATGTCAGTCTTTTTTACTCCGATTCGACTGAGAAGGACACAAAGTTGCAAACTTCACTCGATTCTCTGATTCTGAGCGATGAGTGAGTGTGGAATCATGAAACCATCATCACTCATAGGCGTCGCGATGCTTCGAAGTAGAGCGTGGCCTTCAATCCGAAGGGTTGAATCACACACTGTATGACATTGTTAAATCCAACAAAGTATGATGAGTATCGAATGAATTTTTGTTGCAGAAAGCGTGGAACTGTATTTTCAAGTTCGAAACAAGAATGTTTCGGAGTACTTCATCAATTTCAACAGTATCTGGATGAAAACATGACCTCGACATTTCAGTCTTCTTCAATCTTAACATCGATATTTGTTATCTCTTTCTGCGTTTTGAGAGACAAGTCTGTCATATATCAATCGATCCACCACACTTCAGTCAAAGATTCAATACATGATTAACATGGGATTGTCGTGTATAGGCGTCGCGACGCTTCAAAGTAGAGCGTGGCCAATATATCGATGTGCTAAATCATAACATCAAGATTGATGTATCTGAATAACAATAGTTCCGTTTCAATAGGATGTTGTAACAATCAACTTGGAATTATATCTGAAGTCAAATTGAGTGCTACAAGAAAATGTTGTCGAGGTTTCTGAGGTGGATGATAAGATACTTCCATTGCATTTTTTCTTCACACAATGTGAGAACTTCCATCTTTTTCACGTCCCTATCGAACATACATATTGGGGAGAAAAAACTCCTGATGATATATAAAAACAGTCGTATTTATGAACTTGATAGCCTCTGTATTGCCACATCAGCTTCAATGCTGTGGAATTGTAATTGGATGAGCGAAGCGAAGACTCAATTTCACTATACCCGAAAAAAAAGTGCCTGTTTTTTTTTTTGTTTTTTTGTTCGCGCTCTACAGGTCGAACAGAAATTCAGATCATGATGAAACTTATCACACTCATGAACCCCTATCTGACTTGATGCTGTATAGTTTTGAGGCGCGATCGGTTGAACAACTTCTGAGAAAACTCATTCCAAAGTTTTCAAAAATCCCATGAAAATAACTCAGAGGAAAACATTCGTGAGAAATATTTCATCTGAGAGGATTCAAATTCTCAGGGAATTTCAATCTAATAATAATACACATCATTTCAAACTTTCACTCAAATCGGATCAGCCGTTTCGATGTAAGAAAATATATAATGTTATTTGTGTAAATTATTCAAAGCTATTAAGATACCTAATAAATCAATGCAACAAGTGTCACCACTTGATTGTAAACGATTAAAACGAAGCCTTCTTTATTATCATTTAATTTATCAATGGAAAATCGGGTGGCAGTGATGTGATGGTTCGGATCTCAAGGTGTATATATATATAATGAACAACTCAAAGATAAGTTGATATGTTCCAGCTCATCCATCAACGCGGAAACACATAACGCGTTTGCCTAGTTAAAAACCACACAGAAACTCGGGGTATTCTATCCTCATCTTCTTGATGTATTGGTGATTTACCACAGATAAAACGCACACGTATAATTATTGGATGAGCGTAGCGAAGACTCAATTACACTGTACTTGAAAAATCGAATGTGTTTTTCTTTTTGATGTTTTTTTGTTCGCGCTCTACAGGTCAAACAGAGATTCAGATCATGATGAAACTTGGCACACACATGAACCCCTATCTGACTTGATGCTGTATAGTTTTGAGGCAAATTCGGTTCTACAATTCTTGAGATAAATCATTTTGAAGTTTTCAAAAAACCCATATGAATAAGCCAGGCGGAAAAAATGACAGAGTGAATGTTCTCCGAAATTTTTCAAATTTCCACAGAACTCGAACAACATAATTGATGAGCGTAGCGAAGTCTCCATCCCACTCTTATAGGGCTTTGTCCGTGTGTTTTTTTTTTTTTTTTTTTTTTTTTTGTAAGCACTCCACAGGTCGCAAGGGTTGACTGATCAACATGAAACTTTTTTTGTACACGCAAACTCATCCAACTTAGAACTGTATAGTTTTTGGGATGAATCGGTCGGACCGATTTTGAGAATCATCATCTCAAAGTTTCTAAAAATCCCATAAGATTTGGCCAGGCGGAAAATGTTGAAAAATAAAATCTCTCCAAATGAGATGAAATTTTCTCTAAATGTGTATACATGGATTTTACACATTGATACGATTTTTTAAGCAATTCTGATCAGTCGTTTTGAAGAAAAAAAATAAAATGACTGATAATATTCATAAAATATATCATAAAAATTATTACAGAATTAAGTTGTCGAGATTCACTGCTTTCTAGATTCAAGAGTTGACCAACAATGAAGTATTTTTTATATGCGTCAAGGTGTGTAGAATACCAGAGTCAATGAAGTGGCAAGAGTAGAACTTCTTTAACGACTTTTATAGCTTATTCAGATATCAAGGTGTGTAGAATACCAAAGTCGATAAAGTAGCAAGGGTAAAACTATTTCAAGGACTTTTATACCTTATTGAGATACCTCGCTCATCTTACAACGCATATTTCGCGTTTGACCAGTAATATAGTAGAGAAGCACAAAATTGATATTCCTTGCATCTCGCATTTTGGGTTACAAGCCGGACACATACCTCATTTTCTTCAGTGAAGTGCGCTGAAAACGAATATGCCGGTGTCCAAGCTGTCGAATGACCCAGGCTCTTGTGGTGGGAGGTCAAAGGTCAAGCGCGCAATTTTGCATTGAAACGTTATTAACTCGGTAGTGATTCGTCCTAATGCCTTACGGTTTTCTCTATTTTGTTGCTTATGATATTTTCTCATAGATTGATCAAAAAGTTTCACCATATTTTCGACACAATAATTCTTGACGCCACCTTGAAAATGAAATACTGATTTTGATGCGTCGTTTATCTCAGATATTCTGAAAAGTTCATCGATATGCGTAAAATAGTTCAAACAAATATTGTGCACAATGTAGTTGTTAATCGGTGACGGCTTATTTCATACGAATATCACAATATTTACGCATTTCAGAGCCATAAACGTGAGCGTGAGTGCGGGAGTTTTATACACATTATAAGCCTGCTGAATGCATAATTGTAAGCCTGGCTACGATGCGCTTCGAGTTTTTGATTTCAATTGATATTAGGTTCACCAAAATTGATGGCATTATTGTATTGATACAAGTATAACGAATGCCGATATATATTTGTACTGTTTTTGTTATCTATAACCGTCTGGTCGTATCGTCAAGGTATGCCTACATCAGATTGGTGTTTTATTAGTGTCAAAGTGCTGAATCTCATGTTGATTGAGCATAATATGGACATGCCAGCAAAAAAAAAACAGTTTATTCATTTCACATAAATCATGGTAGTCATTTAATGAAATGCCTGGGAAATATTCAGAAGAAGATGAATCATCACGATGTTTGACCAATTTGCATTGAAATTTGAAATTCATCGATGTAGACCCTACATGAGTGATTAAAATACAAGACTTCAAGTTGAATATAGAGTTGGGAATTGTAATACGTTATCTATGTCATACTTTGATTACATACATTGATGTTGATTCGTGATCTAGTCGAGTGGTAGCTCTATATGAGCCAAGTCCCGCAAGCATCCAGCTCACCCTGTTAAGCTCTTACTCTGACTGTGTGTTGCTATTGTGATACCAGTCCCCACAGTTGCATGCTGGCATGCATCTGAAATCTTGTGATGGATCATCATTTGTTGTATTATCTGTTTGATATACTATGAATACTAATTCGCTGACAAATCATAAATGATGGCTTACTGCCATACTCAATTGTGATGCCATTTAAGCTATAAGTTAAATTGTGAAATATGTGAATTGTGTACCGATTTCTTCCAGAGAAGGTGAAAGGAATGAACACCACTACAAATACCACCACTACATGTCATGGTAGGTTTGTTTTGAAGCATATGCACTGCCGAGTGCAATAATGGTTCTTCTTTTCTTTGCAGTCACATGATATCAGCTCCAACATTTTTCAGGATATGGGATCTTGAATCATGAGAACAGGTTCAAGATGTCCATCTTGCAGAAACCACCCACTGTCTGTTTACAGTGGAATTGTAGGAAAGGCTTCCGTTGATTTCCACCAAACATACTATTGATATGTCGCTCGTCTGATGTGCTGGATCAGTGCAACTCTTGTAGGAGGGACTTTCACGAGGTCTTTCTCTGAAATTCTGAAGAGAGAACACCTGACTTCTTCTATAGACTGGGAACCCCTTCGTGGATCTTAAAGTTTGCAGACGGAGGCTTCTGCACTCGCGATGCCCTCTTGACTCATGGAGTTGTCCTGGCAAAATTCGCGAAGGAGGGTTGCATTCTGCTGAAATAGGTTTTTTTTGCTGTGCCTGATCTCATCCAACATTCTTGTGGCAAAGATTTCACTAGTGCTACTAGAAGCACTCAAACGTCAGTGTTCCGGCAGTGCACAATGAGCCTCTTGAACCCACAAGAAGTTGCGTCTTTTGCGTAGAGTATAATATGAGTGTTGGCTTCTTCTAGAGAGGAAAAGAGGATGTCGACATCTTGGGGTGTGTGAACCTTCCTTCGGGCTTCGCTTCCGATAGCTTCTTAGCCACAAGGTCAGAAGGTATTCTTCTATTGTCAACAAGACCAACCCATCTTCTCCAGTTGTCTGGCAATTTTTTAGCTCGATCAGATATATTTCTCTTCGATCCCTTTGTTGTCACGCTCTAGATACTATCTCGTACCACTTTTCACAGAAAGATCGTCGTAAAGGTCAGAGATGCCATCACACGCGTGCAAGGTAGATTCAGGTTTTCATATACGATGTTGATGAATGCATCTACGATGCAAGAGACGCAACTTCTTGTGGGTTCAAGAGGCTCATTGTGCACTGCCGGAACACTGACGTTTGAGTGCTTCTAGTAGCACTAGTGAAATCTTTGCCACAAGAATGTTGGATGAGATCAGGCACAGCAAAAAAAACCTATTTCAGCAGAATGCAACCCTCCTTCGCGAATTTTGCCAGGACAACTCCATGAGTCAAGAGGGCATCGCGAGTGCAGAAGCCTCCGTCTGCAAACTTTAAGATCCACGAAGGGGTTCCCAGTCTATAGAAGAAGTCAGGTGTTCTCTCTTCAGAATTTCAGAGAAAGACCTCGTGAAAGTCCCTCCTACAAGAGTTGCACTGATCCAGCACATCAGACGAGCTACATATCAATAGTATGTTTGGTGGAAATCAACGGAAGCCTTTCCTACAATTCCACTGTATACAGACAGTGGGTGGTTTCTGCGAGATGGACATCTTGAACCTGTTCTCATGATCAAGATCCCATATCCTGAAAAATGTTGGAGCTGATATCATGTGACTGCAAAGAAAAGAAGAACCATTATTGCACTCGGCAGTGCATATGCTTCAAAACAAACCTACCATGACATGTAGTAGTGGTATTAGTAGTGGTGTTCATTCCTTCAACCATCTCTCGGAGACATCGGTACACAATTCACATATTTCACAATTTAACTTATAGCTTAAATAGCATCACAATTGAGTATGGCAGTAAGCCATCATTTATGATTTGTCAGCGAATTAGTATTCATAGTATATCAAACAGATAATACAACAAATGATGATCCATCACAAGATTTCAGATGCATGCCAGCATGCAACTGTGGGGACTGGTATCACAATAGCAACACACAGTCAGAGTAAGAGCTTAACAGGGTGAGCTGGATGCTCGCGGGACTTGGCTCACATAGAGTTACCACTCGATTAGATCTCGAATCAACATCAATGTATGTAATCAAAGTATGACATAGATAACGTGTTACAATTCCTAACTCTAAATTCAACTTGAAGTCTTGTATTTCAATCACTCATGTATAGGGTCTACATCGATGAATTTCAAATTTCAATGCAAGTTGGTCAAAAATCGTGATGATTCATTATCTTCTGAATATTTCCCAGGCATTTCATTAAATGACTACCATGATTTATGTGAAATGAATAAACTGGGTTTTTTTGCTGGCATGTCCATATTATTCTCAATCAATATGGGATTCAGCACTTTGACACTAATAATACACCAATCTGATGTAGGCATACCTTGACGATACGACCAGACGGTTATAGATAACAAAAACAGTACAAATATATATCGGCATTCGTTATACTTGTATCAATACAATAATGCCATCAATTTTGGTGAACCTAATATCAATTGAAATCAAAAACTCGAAGCGCATCGTAGCCAGGCTTACAATTATGCATTCAGCAGGCTTATAATGTGTATAAAACTCCCGCACTCGCGCTCACGTTTACGGCTCTGAAATGCGTAAATATTGTGATAATCGTATGAAATAATCTGTCATCGATTAACAACTAAATTTTGCACAATATTTGTTTGAACTATTTTACGCATATCGATGAACTTTTCAGAATATCTGAGATAAACGACGCATCAAAATCAGTATTTCATTTTCAAGATGGCGTCAAGGATTATTGTGTCACAAATATGGTGAAACTTTTTGATCACGCTATGAGAAAATGTTATAAACAACAAAATGAAGAAAACTGTGAGGCATTAGGATCACTACCGAGTTATTAACGTTCCAATGCAAAATTGCGCGCTTGACCTTTGACCTCCCACCACAAGAGTCTGGGTCATTTGCCAGCTTGGACACCGGCATATTCGTTTTCAGCGCACTTTACTGAAGAAAATGAGGTATGTGTCCTGCTTGTAACCCAAAATGCGAGATGTTTGTGTTCTAGAAGGCTTTCTCATTTCTGCTTCTCTACTAATACACATTATTTCGAACTTTTACTCGAATCGGATCAGCCGTTTTGATTGATGAGCGTAGCGAAGTCTCCATCCAACTCTTATCGGGCTTTGTCTGTGTTTTAGTTTTAGTTTTTGTTTGTAAGCACTCCACAGGTCGCAAGGGTTGACTGATCAACATGAAACTTTTTTTGTACACGCAAACTCATCCAACTTAGAACTGTATAGTTTTTGGAATGAATCAGTTGGACCGATTTTGAGAATCATCATCTCAAAATTTCTAAAAACCCAATAAGATTTGGCTGGGCGGAAAATGTTGAAAAATAAAATCTCTCCAAATGGGATGAAATTTTCTCTAAATGTGTACACATGGATTTTACACATTGATACGATTCTTTAAGCAATTCTGATCAGTCGTTTTAAAGAAAAAAAAGAAAATGACCGATAATATTCATAAAATATAATATCATAAAAGTTGTGACAGAATTAAGTTGTCAAGATTCACTGCTTTCTAGATTCAAGAGTTGACCAACAATGATGTATTTTTTATATGCGTCAAGGTGTGTAGAATACCAGAGTCAATGAAGTGGCAAGAGTAGAACTACTTTAACGACTTTAATAGCTTATTCAGATATCAAGGTGTGTAGAATACCAGACTCGATAAAGTAGGAAGGGTAGAACTCCTTCAAGGACTTTTATACCTTATTCAGATATCTCGCTCATCTTACAACGCATATTTCGCGTTTGACTAGTGTAAAAAAATATTTAATGTTATTTGTGTCAATTATTCAAAGCTATTGAGATACCTATTAAATCAGAGCAACAAGTGTCACCACTTGATTGTAAACGATTGGAACAAAGCCTTCTGTATTATCATATAAATTATCAAAGGAAAATAAGATGGCAGTGATGTAATGGTTTGGATCTCAAGGTGTATATATATATATATATATATATATAATAACCAATCCAAAGATAAGTTGATATGTTCCAGCTCATCCATAAACGCGGAAACACATAACTTGTTTGCCTAGTTGGATGAGCGAAGCGAAGACTCAATCTCACTATACCGAAAAAAGAGTGCCTGTTTTTCGTTTTTTTTTTTTTTTTTCGCGCTCCACAGGTCAGGCGAAAATTTAAAATCAGTTGAAACTTGGCACACACATGAACCCCTATCAAACTTGATGCTGTATAGCTTTGAGGCGCGATCGGTTGAACCACTTCTGAGAAAACTCATTCCAAAGTTTTCAAAAATCTCTTTAGAATAACCCAGAGGAAAACATCCGTGGAAAATATTTCATCTGAGAGGATTCAAATTCCCAGGAAATCTCAATCTGATAATGATACACATTATTCCGAACTTTCACTCAAATCGGATCAGCTTTATCGATGTTAAAAAATATATAATGTTATTTGTGTTAATTAATTTGTGGCATTTGTGTTAAATAAATAACTATTCGAAGCTATCAAGATACCTATCAAATCAGAGCAACAAGTGTCACCACTTGATTGTAAACGATTAAAACAAAGCCTCCTTCATCATCATATAAATTATTAATGGAAAAAAAGATGGCAGTGATGTAATGGTTTGGATCTCAAGATGTATAATATATATATATATATATATATATATATATATATATATATATATATATATATATATATATATATATATATATATATATATATGTATATATATATATATATATATATATATATATATATATATATATATATATATATATATATATATATATATATATATATATATATATATATATATATATAATAACCAATCCAAGGATAAGTTGATATGTTCCAGCTCATCCATCAACGCGAAAACACATAACGCGTTTGCCTAGTTCATATGATAATAAAGAAGGCTTTGTTTTAATCGTTCACAATCGAGTGGTGACACTTGTTGCTTCGATTTAATTGATAGTATTCGTAGGCTATTCTGATGGATGAAATTGAACATAATACAAATCGCATTTTTTAATTTTTCACTCCGAAACGTCACATCCGATTATTGTGAAAGTCCGTAATGATGTGTTTTATTATGTTTTTCGAGTTCTATGATTATTTGAAAATTTTCGGAGAACATTCACTCTGTCATTTTTCCGCCTGGCTTATTCACATGGGTTTTTTGAAAACTTCAAAATGATTCATCTCAAGAATTGTCGAACCGATTTTGCCTCAAAACTATACAGCATCAAGTCAGATAGGGGTCCATGTGTGTGCCAAGTTTCATCATGATCTTAATTTCTGTTTGACGTGTAGAGCGCGAACCAAAAAACAAACAAAAAATACAATTAAAACACATTCGATTTTTCAAGTACAGTGAAATTGAGTCTTCACTACGCTCATTCAATGATGGATCATCATCCTCAGATAGGGTTTGAAGAAATTCATTCACCGTCTCGACCGTCTAAGGGGCTCACAAACTTGGGAGTACGGAAATTGAATCGATCGCATTGGGGTACTTGGTTGTGACAAAATAGATAATTTTGTCGATATAGCATGAATGATTGAACATCATTCCCAATCGATACAAAATAGGTCGATGATATGATAAGGGGTGACCATGATGCTTCTTCTAATATCTTTGCTTGAGTACTGGAATATTGTGGTTTCTATGGAAATAGCACTGTTTTCCGATCGAACAACCATTGGAATGATATGACGAGTTCAGAATGAGGCTACAGAAGAGTTATTCATGATCCGCTGAGCCTGTATTGGGCGTTAACAAAATTGGAGTACCTTATTTTTGTAAAAATGAGAAGAATTGAAGGAATTTGTTTGTTCAAAAGATGGTGAAATTATTGATATTAATTGATGGATCCAGAAATATCCGGAATATATTGGTATTTTGTCACGACACTACTAGTTTGGTGCGATTTCAGCATGAAATGGATGTATTCTGATTCAACTCTCATGAGCCAACGACTTGTTCGGTGACTTTTGAATTTCGAATGTGATTCAGTCACAGGTCAATCTGTTCCAACGATGTTCTTTTGTTCCTCAAAAAAATCCTGTCCATATATGAACTTCAATCAAACTGAGGCGAAATTCAGTGATTATTACAATTTTAAAATTGTAAAATTATTACAGTTACAATCGACACCTCAATTGAGTCAAATACATGTCACCGAAGAGAGAAGTTTGTGTCCATGAAAAAGCAGACAGAATAGGAATAATAAAAGATCTCTGAGAAAGTCTTGCAGCATGGAATGCCCGATCTGGTGACATGGAAAAATATTGGGAAACTCTTAAGGGAATACTTCCAACAATAAGATCACGATACGTACAGTGATTACGAACACGTACAGTTGAACAGAACAACGATCCTGTTTACTATACGAGAAAAATTGTAGAACTCGACAAGAAAAGTCGTCGAGCATACCCAACACGGAAAATAAACAAGAATTTTCAAGAATTAACGATAGAGCCGAATGAAGAGACGAAAAAGGCACTGAATAATCACATAGTCAGGTTATTGGAGAGAGATAACCCGGGAAACTGGAATCATTTCTACAAACACATCAGGTCTAAGAAAGGAAATTGTAATTCGATATCAGCAATGCTGGACCCAATGACAAATGTGCTAGTCACAGAAGATCTTGGCAAAGTTAATTACTCCATGAGGCGTATCAGAAAGTATTCAACTCTGACCCAAAGTGGACTATCAAGAATTACAATGATAAGGCAGATCTCAAGGAAGATAATTCTGGACTGATTTTTGATAACAAATCTATAGCTGTCATTATAGAAAAGCTCAATTTCAAAACATGTCATGGATCAGACGGAGTAACGTCTCAAATGTGAAAATATCCGGATCAGCAATTACCCCATACCTTAACCGACTGTTTTCAATATCCATCAATAATTGACAGATCCCAAATGATAGGAGAACAGCTATCATGCATCCAATCTTCAGAAGCGGCGCGCGCAACGATCCATCGAACTACCGTCCAATTGGTAACACATCCATTACTTGTAGGATGATGGAACGACTGATCACCTACCACATCCACGAAACATGGACACAAAACAACTGGCTCTTCAAAAACCAACATGGCTTCCGAGAAGGATTACTCCCTCACAGTTTTCACACAAGAACTTGGGGAATATTAAGATACGGGCATTCAGGTTGATGCAATCCTGCTGGACCTCTCAAGAGCATTCGACGTTGTACCTCATAGCCGCCTCCTGCAGAAGTTTTCCGACATCAAAATGAACCATCGAGTTGTCAACTGGGTGAAAAACTTCTTGACCGACAGGATTCAGTCGGTACAAGTTGGGACCACACTGTCTGATGGCATGAGCGTCACCTCTGGAGTGCCTCAAGGTACAGTCCTAGGACCAGCATTATTCATCTGTTTCATCGCGCGAAACATTAGAAGCTCAATAAGATTATTTGCTGACGATTGCATCATATATAAACCAGTAATCTCGCTTGACGATCAGAATATCCTACAGGAGGATCTTGACACAATACAGCAATGAGTAGTGAATAACGCTATGAGGTTAGATGCTTCGAAAACTAACGTTGTGAGTTTCACAAGGAAACGAGTTATTGAAACACATCAGAGTCCACATGTAAAAACCCTTAAAAAATCAGATTCATGTAACTAGGCAAACGCTACGTGCTTCCCTCGCGTTGAAGGATGAGCTGAGAAACTAACAACAGTACCTCACTCATGTACCCTACTGTGAAGTCACCTGACTCCAATAACCCTAACCATGATGAACCAACCCTGGCAGTTAGGTTAGGCCAAGTTATATCAGGTCAGGTCCCAGTCAGCTCTAGCTGGACCTTGATAACCTCAACCATGATATCCCAGCTCATGCGGTTAGGTTGGACCACGTTGGATGAGATCAGGTCCGAGTCGGTTCTAACTTGACCATGATAACCCTAACCATGATGAACCAACACTGGCAGTTAGGTTAGGCCAAGTTATATCAGGTCAGGTCCCAGTCAGCTCTAGCTGGACCTTGATAACCTCAACTATGATATCCCAGCTCATGCGGTTAGGTTAGACCACGTTGGATGAGATCAGGTCCGAGTTGGTACTAACTTGACCATAATAACCCTAACCATGAAATCCCGCCCAGGCTGTTAGGTTCAAGTGGTCAAGTCAGTCAGTGAAGTCAGGTCAATTCCGAGTCGGTACTAACCTGACCTTGATAACGCCAACCAGTGGCGAAGCCAGGATTATATTCCAGGGGGTGTGGGGGAACTAAAGTGGAAAATGGAGGAAATTTTGTAAACAAATAGGTGATTATCGATATCCACTTCCAATAACCATCACAGAGCATTCCGATCATTAAGTTCATGAAATAATATACTACTTCATTTTCAACAAACTTTATTCTTTTTATTCTAATAATGCAATTTCAGTCCAGCTTCGGTTGAGTTTCAGAGGCCTGGGAGGGAGGGGGGATGCCCCCTTCCTGTATACACCATCGAACCTAACCATACGAGCTCAACCCAGGCAGTTGGATTAAACCACGTTGGAGGATGTCAAGTCAGGCCTAGGTCGTGATCATGGGGGTAAGCATGGTTGTATAACTCAGTTCATGGGCAACGTTGCAATGATATATCGAGATAGTTGTCATTTGTAAGGAATTTTAGGTACCGTATAGAATGATCAAGAAAAGCTATGTCAGGCTTTTTCTCTGAACGCATTTTTGATCAATGTGGAAGATCGTGATAGAGTGTATCAACCTGGTGGCAACATTCAGTGAGTATTTTGAAAGAAATCGAAGATTTTAATTGTGAATGTTCATCATGGATCGACAACATTTCTCTGCGCGGTGTGAATAATATTAACAACATTACTGTTATCTGAGAAGCCACTACGGATATTCATGCTTCAATTACACCTCAAATGGTCCCAAAACATACTTCTGCGTTACAAATCATATGATTTGATAACTCCCCAGAATATTCCACCGTGTAGGCCTATGTGTAATCGATGTATTCTTGGAACAATCAACTACTTTTGGGCCAAGCAAGAAATGATCATTTCAACCACACGAACTTGGCATACAAGACTGAGTAGAGTCACGCTTTTTTCAATTGTAAATGAAGGCAACAGAAACCATTATGTTCGTAACAGAGCGGTTTCAGGTATGTCGATGAAACTTTATTCAACTGATGGAAAAAGGTTCAATCTATCAATGTATTGATTGCCATTCTCATACTCCCTATCTACCGGTTATGTTGTATTTAACGGTTCAAATTATTCTTCAACTAGTTTTTACAAGATATCCTCGAAATTTTCTATTTTGTTGCTCATATCAAATTCTCAATACATTGATTCATCAGTGGATAAAAAATGTATACTTCTTTGTGAGGAGGTTTTAGTCAATTAATGAACATATCGACAATGAGTCACCGAATTTGCAAGAATAATTTGAGCTATGAGCATTTCCTGCCTGATGGGTTTATTCGCATTTGACGAATTAATCTGGCCGAGATAAATGGTGACGGTCCATCACATATGTAAATCTCTTATGCTCGCCACTGGTGTCATTAGACTCTCTGCGTGAGCCTTCGAAGCCCTCTCCATATTTAAAATATGATCCCTCATGTCCATTCATAACAGACATGCCAACACAGACGCAATTAACACTGATTACCATGACAATGCCAGTGTGTTGGTATCACCATTCAGGTCACACAGTCCGACGCATGCGTAGTGGGGTGGTGGGCGTGGTCTTGGTAAACAAGACATATGCCACTGCCAACTGTTGAAAGACAATTTGTTTAGTTAGTTGAATACTATAATTAACCAGCTATACTGCCATCTGTCGGGAACAGAAGGGGTCAAAAGCAGCCTCAGATTTACATACACTGAATAGGTTGGTGATATAGTTTATAGTTTATACATGACGAGAAGTAAGATAGCCTCAAGACTGTCACGTCACCTAATGTCTGTAGCTCAAAGGAGGGGGGTGTTTGAGTATTGTCTCAAACGAAGAGTTGTGTACATGAAACAGATTTTTTTGTTGTTCGCGCTCCACAGGTCAAACGAAAATTCAAAATCAATTGAAACTTGGCATACACAAGTGTCATTAACTAATTCAATACTTCAAAGTTTTGAGGCGCAATCGGTTTGACCACTTCTGAAAAAACTCATTTCAAAGTTTTCAAAAATCTCATTAGAATAACCCGGAGGAGAATATTCTTGAGATAATTTTCATCCGATACATTTCAAATTCTCAGGGAATTTCAATATAATAATTATACACATTATTCCGGAATTTCACTCGAATCGGATCAGCCATTTTGATGTAAAAAAATATATAATGTAATTTTTGTGAATCACTCAAAGCTATTAAGATACCAATTAAACTCAAGCCACAGGTGTCACCACTTGATTGTAAGCGATTGAAACAAAGCCTTCTTTATTATCATAGAAATTGATAATGAGATATAAGATGGCAGTGATGTAATGGTTTGGATCTCAAGGTGTATATATATATAATAACCACTCCAAAGATAAGTTGATGTATTCCAGCTGATCCATCAACGCGGCAACACATAACGCAATTGCCTAGTAAGTAATCACACGTCGAGAGATCAACATGAGATCGACAAGACTGTATACAGTTGTTATGTTCTTGTGTGAATCAATATCAAAACAGCCTCTTACTGGAGCTATGCTTGATACAGCATTCGAATACTGAATAGTAGCTTAATTAGGAATGAGGCTCCGGATATTGCTCTTATTAATCATATTGGGTTAAGCGAAACACTGCAGTGACTGCCAGGATCTATTGGCGTCGGTGAATGATCCATAGGGTGATGAGATAGGAAGGTGATGAGAGGTTATTTCATTCAATGTATTCGAATAGCCGGAGAAATCGCTTGTGGCTGTTGTTGAGGTTAAAAGTGTGTGTGAGGTTGTTTGAATCCCATCTTTGTCGATATTGATTGTATGGACATCAAATTAGGCACATGGATACCCATCATGCTGAAACTTGAGGAGAGAATAATCAACATCCAGGTCATAAATATTCGGTTTTCACGAACTTTCCAGCAAGAGAATTTTATTTTCGTTCTTCTCATACAGTTTCTCATTTTTTAATTACTGTCCCACATCAAAATGATGCTGAAGTATCAAATTAGGGTTGTACATATCGTTCTTTCGATATTTTCCTAATATTCTGAGATATGATTGAATTTACGATGTTTTTTTTCAAATCAAATTTTACATAACATGTTTTTAGTACATATTTGATATCTCCATTGTGGAGAGACATCAGAGAGAAGATGTGTGCAACCCCAGAAGAACTAACGATGAACACTCACAAAAAAAATCGAGACAATATAACAAATTTTATATACGTATCTCAGAAAACCAATTCTTGTTTTGTGGAGAAAACTGTGATGCAGTGAAGGCCCTATCAGGACTGACGATGTGAATTGCCATTTAATAAATAAATCATATATATATATATATATATATATATATATATATATATATATATATATATATATATATATATATATATATTATATTTATATATATATATATATATATATATATATATATATATATATATATATATATATATATATATATATATATATATATATATTTATATATATATATATTATATATATATATATATATATATATATATATATATATATATATATATGAATATATATATATATATATATATATATATATATATATATATATATATATATATATATATATATATATATATATATATATTTATATATATATATATATATATATAAATATATATATATATATATATATATATATATATATATATATATATATATATATATATATATATATAATATATATATTTATATATATATATATATATATATATATATATAAATATATATATATATATATATATAATATATATATGAATATATATATATATATATATATATATATATATATATATATATATATATATATATATATATTTATATATATATATATATGTATATATATATATATATACATATATATATATATATATATATATATATATATATATATATATATATATATAAATATATATATATATATATATATATATATATATATATATATATATATATGTATATATATATATATATATATACATATATATATACATATGTATATATATATATATATATATATATATATATATATATATATATATATATATATATTATATATATATATATTTATATATATATATCATATATATATATATATATATATATATATATATATATATATATATATATGTATGTGATATCTGAAGTTTTGAGGGCCGATGGTTGATGGTGATGCTGGCTTTGCGGAAATTTTCCCTTCTGGGATGAGTGTGGGTGGTTCTGAAGTACGTTATAAGTGGTTGAAGTACGAGCATCCAGCTTGATGTGGAGACTCTCAAGAAGGCAGTCCATTCCGAAAGCGACACCCGGCCAGTCGACCCAACATCCAACCCACCGGTGACGAGCAGAGGCATCCGCACATCGGACCGAGCGACCAGGAGCCAGACTTAACCCACCGTCAACGCGCGAACCAATGAAAACTTCAGGATCGTGATCCTCATCGCTCATTGGTCGGGGAATTTTCATATATAGGACTAACTGGAGAGAGCGTATGCCATTCGATTCGAGTACCTCAAGAAGACAAGAACGACTCCAGAAGATGGCGAATAGTTTTCCGCCGAAACGACAAGTTACAGTGTTCTTTTCAGAACCACCCACACTCATCCCAGAAGGGAAAATCTCCGCAAAGCCAGCATTACCATCAACCATCGGCCCTCAAATGTTCAGACATCACATTTATATATATATATATATATATATATATATATATATATATATATATATATATATATATATATATATATATATATATATATATATATATATATATATATATATATATATATATATATATATATATATATATATATATATATATATATATATATATATATATATATAATATATATATATATATATATATATATATATATATATATATATATATATATATATATATATATATATATATATATATATATATATATATATATATAGTATATATATATATATATATATATATATATATATATATATATATATATATATATATATATATATATATATATATATATAATATATATATATATATATATATAATATATATATATATATATATATATATAT
>OZ023332.1:30816-45816 GCA_964007535.1 Brachyptera risi
TGTCAGAAGATAAACATCTATGAACATTGTAGCTCGTAGCAGAGACGGAATACATGAATGATGTTTGATATTCAATAGAAGACGAACAGAAAAAAATTCACTCCACAATCATCAACATCATATCATTGTGGAGAAATAGATCTGTCTAGATCATAGTATTTTGAATAGCATAGTGACCCTAATTAGTATATACAAATATATAGTGGTAGATTCGATTACATTCGTAATAAATGGTAATGGTGTATGGTATATGGTTCAATAAACTATAGGACAGAAACAGGGTGAGAATAGTTATGTATCAAATTGATTAGGTAAAGCATGTTGTGAGTTGTGACATATACTTCTCTCAGACGACCTCAGCCAATGGTCAATTTGTTTCTTGAAAATATATTAACTACTCGTTTCTCTGATATTAGATGGAATTTGATTAAAGATATGAGGTCCAATGTAATCGGCACATTGTCGACCAATTTGCTTTCTCCTCACGGGAATAGCTAAATTCTGAAGATTATGACTCCTGGTAAAATTAGCAGTGCTTTCGGCATGGGGTGTGAATACATTCTGTTCATATTGATCAAAATGAGTTTTGAAATGAAGCAAAATTGTCCTCATGAATAATTGTCCTATATCCAGTACATGAGTTATATCAAAAGTTTGTTGAGACGAAAATTGTTTTGGTTCGTTCAGAATAATTTGTAATAATAATTTTTGAGCAACGATAATGTGCTCGATATTAGACTTATTAGCACCACCTCAACCAAGAGAGCCATACTGTACAATAGACATTACTAATGACTGATGAACAGATAACATCATTTTGTCTATTCAATATATGTCGTAATCTGTGGAAAATGTATACCGGGTTACGAATTGTTTCAATTGTTGCACTGATGTGGTCGTTCCACTTCAAATGTTTGTCGATGATAACACCCATATATTCAGTACTCTCTGCAGACTGGATCTCGTGACACGTGCATTAAGTAATGGATGGACAGTTATATTCATGAAGCTTCAGTATCAGCTGAGAGTCAGGACGAGTACTGGCGGTAATAGTGTGAGGAATATGTAATGTTCTTGATTTATTTGGAGTCGAAACGATAATATTCAGCCAATTAGGAACACGTTGAAGAGAGAGATTGACATTACTGGAAACTTGTGACCGGTCTTCAACTTTAAAAACCAGGACTGTGTCATCTGCGTAAGTTATTATGCTGCCGTCGATATCTGAATAACAAAGATCGTTTATATAGATAATGAAAAGAACTGGTCCTAGCACAGTGCCTTGAGGGACATCACACTCTATTTCAATCGTTTCACTCAAAGTATTGATAATATTAACCATTTGATCCCTATTGAACAAGAAGCTTTTGAATAATTTTGAAGGAATTCCCCGTATTCCTATTTCATATGATTTTTGAAGAAGTAAATTGTGATCCACAGTGTCGAAAGCTCAGGATTTGAGACCACCATCCATAGACAAGTATAGATCTTTATTAGTTTGAAAGTCGCATCACTTGTACTTGGTTTGGTTCTAAATCCATATTGGTTTTGTGATAGAGTTTTGTTTATATCCAAAAAGCTCATTAGTCTAGTTTTCAAACATTTTTCTAATAATTTCGAGAAGTGAGTTAGTAGAGAGATTGGTCTGTTATTTTCAATTTTTGTTCGATCATTTGCTTTGTGTATTGGAATGATGATGACAGATTTTAATTTTCTCAGGAAATTCACCATTCTCAAAACAAAGGTTGAAAATATGTGCCAGGGGGAGGGAAATAAATTACTTCGAATACTTGATGGATGGAACTTGTATATTATCCACACCATTGGCTGAGTTGTCTGTGAGTGTTGCAATGTGATCAATCATCTCTTGTTCAGTCACTGGGGATAAAAACATGCACGAGTCTGTGCTCTCGATTTACTGCGTAGTTAACAACACTAGCATTCGAATTATTCGAACTCATCGTGTTATCTCGTGTATCTTATCTCATTGGCCACAGATTTTACGATGTTTGAAAAGTAATCAACAAAATAATCAGCAACTTTGTTCGATTCTACTGAAGCCTTCGTCAGGGTTCCATTTATTAGGATTGCTTCAATTATTCGTGAATTACAATTTTTGCCGCCTGTTCTATCATTTATGGTTGCCCATGTCTTTTTGGGACAGCTTTTATTCATTTCAATTTTATTTTTATAATAACTTGATTCTACTTCATTTATCAGACGGGTCAGAAAATGTCAATATAATTCGTACTTTACATCTATATTTGCTATCTTGTCATCAGGACTAATTTGATTTTTGCTCGCCCGTCTACCTAATTTAACTAGTTTCAAGTGTAATGCATCTCTTTTTCTTATTGAAACAATTATTCCGGTTGTTATCCATGGCCTGATTCTTTCAAATTCAGAATTATTTTTTGTAATAGTTGTCACTGTTGCATTGGCAATAATATTTTTGAATGCATCATTGAAGGTCGCGAATGCCTCATTCACACATGTTTTTTGCCAAGTTTCAGACCAAGATCCGATTTCAAGGTATTGATTAAATTTGTTTACATCCAAAATATGTTAAGTAATATGATTTTCATTGTGGCCGGGAGTATTGAATTCGTAAAATTCCCATCCAAAAAATATTGGATAATGATCGGTGATTGAGACCTTCAATATTCTAGGAAGTGGTTTGTAATTCTTAGTCGAATCATACAGAATATGATCGATGCAAGAAGAAGAACTAGCATTTTCTCGTGTGGGTAGGTTAATGCATGAGAAGAATCCGTTAGAGTATAGTGTGGTCAAATAATCATTGCATATTCTTGATTCAACATTTGATCCAAGTATATTCAAATTTAGGTCTCCGATCAAAAAGTGATGCATAACATTCGACTTGGCTGTCAAGAAGGTATCCAATTCTTTGATAAAAGTTCTGATATGAGTGGAAGGCGATCTGTAGACTGCTGAAATTTGATAACTTTCGCCGTGTTAACAAAGTTGACACACGTGGAATTAACGTTCTGTATATCTGTCACAGGGATGATTGTAGCATTCTCAATACGAGTAGAGTTCACGAAAATAACAATGCCATCAAAGGCAGAGTTCGAAGAGTTCGAGTGAAATGCCGTGAAGCCAGGAATTGTGTATGGTTCGTCACATTGAAGATGGGTTTCTGTTAATAGTATAATGTCAAATTTGAAATGTTAGTTCTGAAGAACAACACAGAATTCACCAAAGTGCTTTTTTATGATTCTGATATTCTGATGGAGAATTTTGTAATTATTATTTCTATAAAGAATTGAGTCAAGTGATTTTATATCTGAACAAGCATGTGTAATACACGGGGGATTTTCTATGTTATCATTGACGTGCCTCCACGTATCCATCAACCAACCTTGACGTGATAATATTAGTTACTAGAATCAGCAGCAATAGTCACTGGGACGTCCGTTGGGCATCTGGTCGATAATATAGGCGAGTCTTCGTCCTTGCGAACAAATACTCGTCCCCCTTCGGTCCACGCGAACTTGTGGCCGAGTTGTTTGGTATCTCGCGCCAACCAGAAGAGGATTTTGTTCATTTTCGTCAGATGTTCGTTGATATTCATTTTGCCGTTAGATCTCGTGAAACCAAGTTGCAAAGCGTCAATTGTCTCATTCCTTTTCTTTTGGAATATATCTTCCCTAATTCGGCGCGAATAAAACTTGGCGCTGATCGGGGCCGGTCTACTCGTCGAACTGTCACTATCACGTGGACGATGGCAATATTCGATATCGCCGACAGTACAATCACTGCCAATAGCGTTGAGGATTAGTTGCACAATTTCCTGAGTGTCATCACATCCGGTCTTCGGGACGCCTTGGATCTCAACGTTGTAGTTACGCGAGTATTGTTCTAGATCGTTGATTTGCGAGGAAAAACGCTTGTTATCCTCAGTTAGTTCAGCGTTCACCTTCTTGCACATTTAATATCAACAAGGAGAGTTATTTTCTGATCGTTTCCTCGTATATTCACGTCCTCTCTGTACGTGGAGGGTGTCATCCCCATTTCAGTATGCGATCTTCAGGCGCCCCTCCGACTAGCATCGATCTCAACTTCAGGAGCCTTCCTCATGCAACGTTCTTCCCTGTTCCAGCCTCACGCTCACGGGAGACACGGTGTGAGACGTCGGTTCCCCCGGGATACTCCGAACAACCTCGAGGTAGGAACAGCAGACACCTCTGTTAGCTCGTATAACTTCCTGTTCACGCTTGGCTTGTGATAGTCCCACTGCGGCAATCAGCTGTGACTCGCATGTTAGTGCGCCTGCGCGAGCCGACCAGAATCACCTGTGAGTGTGACACGGCTCGGTGGATAGCCGGAGGTCAAGATGCATTGAGGGTTGTGTTTGCCCGTTTGAAATGGTGTCTCCACTTCCTATACCTCCCATGTTGAGAATATGTATCCATCCACGGTCCGCGAGTCCAGAATTGTTGACCGTGCGAGCGTAGTAGTTATGAAAGGAACCAACTTTCACGGTCACGACGGCTGACCTGATGACAGCTCATCAACACTCACATAAAGTTGGGTTGAAGGATACTCCTTCCTGCGCACATTTCCAGGCCTATTGTATTATTGAAGTGTTCCATGATTACGCAAGTTATATCACATCTTATCGTCACCGTACAAGAAGGCTGATCACTCCAAACAAGCATAGAGAAGAGAACAGTTTACGTCTCTATGAAACAAGTGGGCCTAAGTACCAGTATTTATATTAGGCCTAGCCTAGGTATTCAGTTGCTAGGCTAGGCCTTGCTCAATGTTTTGATCGAAGCCGAGAAATGGGCCTATGCCTTCATCCACTGTGGGACCTGGCTGAGTCTATTGACCTTTGAATCTTACCTGGGAGTTGAATTCCTGACCTGGGTCATTGATTTCATATTGCAACTGACTGTCTGGGCGATCAGTGCCCAGGATCTATGGTAGCCCTAGACCAATCCGCTGCCAAACAGGTTTGGGTCCGAGCCTATGCCTAGCCATTCACTGTAGGACCTGGCTGAGTCTATTGACCTTTGAATCTTACCTGGGAGTTGAATTCCTGACCTGGGTCATTGATTTCATATTGCAACTGACTGTCTGGGCGATCAGTGCCCAGGATCTATGGTAGCCCTAGACCAATCTGCTGCCAAACAGGTTTAGGTCCGAGCCTATGCCATCGTGGTCCTATTGTTTGTGAGGTTATACCCTAGACCCAGCAATTCTAGGCCTAGGGTTCGAGTTCATTATTTCAACGCCTAGGCCAACTTTACAGCCTACTTGTCACTGCCGGCCTGCCTGGGCGATCAATGCCCAGGATCTATGGTAGCCCTAGACCAATCTGCTGCCAAACAGGTTTAGGTCCGAGCCTATGCCATCGTGGTCCTATTGTTTTTGAGGTTATACCCTAGACCAATCCGCTGCCAAACAGGTTTAGGTCCGAGCCTATGCCATCTTGGTCCTATTGTTTGTGAGGTTATACCCTGGACCCAGCAATTCTAGGCCTGGGGTTCGAGATCATTATTTCAACGCCTAGGCCAGCTTCACAGCCTACTTGTCACTGCCGGCCTGCCTGGGCGATCAGTGCCCAGGATCTATTGTAGCCCTGGACCAATCCGCTGCCAAACAGGTTTAGGTCCGAGCCTATGCCATCGTGGTCCTATTGTTTGTGAGGTTATACCCTAGACCCAGCAATTCTAGGCCTAGGGTTCGAGTTCATTATTTCAACGCCTAGACCAACTTTACAGCCTACTTGTCACTGCCGGCCTGCCTGGGCGATCAATGCCCAGGATCTATGGTAACCCTAGACCAATCCGCTGCCAAACAGGTTTAGGTTCGAGCCTATGCCATCGTGGTCCTATTGTCTGTGAGGTTATACCCTGGACCCAGCAATTCTAGGCCTAGGGTTCGAGTTCATTATTTCAACGCCTAGACCAACTTTACAGCCTACTTGTCACTGCCGGCCTGCCTGGGCGATCAATGCCCAGGATCTATGGTAACCCTAGACCAATCCGCTGCCAAACAGGTTTAGGTCCGAGCCTATGCCATCGTGGTCCTATTGTTTTTGAGATTATACCCTGGACCAATCCGCTGCCAAACAGGTTTAGGTCCGAGCCTATGCCATCGTGGTCCTATTGTTTTTGAGGTTATACCCTAGACCAATCCGCTGCCAAACAGGTTTAGGTTCGAGCCCATGCCATCGTGGTCCTATTGTTTGTGAGGTTATACCCTAGGCCCATCAATTCTAGGCCCAGGGTTCGAGTTCATTATTTCAACGCCTAGGCCAACTTTACAGCCTACTTATCACTGCCGGCCTGCCTGGGCGATCAATGCCTAGGATCTATGGTAGCCCTAGACCAATCCGCTGCCAAACAGGTTCAGGTCGGAGCCTATGCCATCGTGGTCCTATTGTTTGTGAGGTTATACCCTAGACCCAGCAATTCTAGGCCCAGGGTTCGAGTTCATTATTTCAACGCCTAGACCAACTTTACAGCCTACTTGTCACTGTCGGGCTGCCTGGGCTGATGCATTGAACACTACAAATTCAATGGCCTATGTAGGTATACTTGGCATCACAATACTCATTATTTTGAGGGCTCAGCCTGCTGCTGCTTTATCTGAGGCTGTAGCTGAATGCCCAGGTCATGTCTCAACCAATTGACAGAGAGAGTGAAAAATGCAACAGCCTCAGTCAGGCTTGGGAGGCCTATATAGAATAATAATCAAACTGTAATGATGAACTGACCATACTCTCAGGTGACAGTGCTGTCAACGATACAATAAAATATAGATACTGAATACTAATATAAACTACTAATATAATAATAATATAATATAATATAACATATTAAATATAAACTACCAATATAATACCATAATATAATAATAATATATTATGTATATATATATATATATATATATATATATATATATATATATATATATATATATATATATATATATATATATATATATATATATATATATATATATCTATATCTATCTATATATATATATATATATATATATATATATATATATATATATACATATATATATATATATATATATATATATATATATATATATATATATATATATATATATATATATATATATATATATATATATATATATGTATTCATATAATAAAATATAATATAATACTGATATAAATATTAGGATGAAAGGCCAGATAGCTTTTGTCTGTGTCAATTTCAAGCTCCACTGCGACCGTGAAGAGAATATTTTCTGCTTACAAATACATCAAGTCCTGGGCATACACAAGATCCACGCAGAGGCTGGAACGGCTATCAGGACCAGCTCTGTTTTCTAAAGAAATGTTAATGTTATTGCTTGTCAATTGAAATTCCAATAATATTGGGTTCAACGACGCACTGCACTGATGACCAACATCTATTCGCGTCGATGAAAAATACATGATATGGGATGTTCTCGGAAAATGGGAATTGTTGAGGAACCTTCCCATTATTGACCAAAAGGAAACAATCCACGAAAAACCACTGTCAGGATGGTCTACCATGGCGGGAATAGAACTCCGGTCTCCTGAATCACGGTTCAGTGGGCTAGTCACTCGACCACTTGTCACTTACGAATTTCACGACTACATTCGAGGCATTTTGATCAGGCAGTTCCCCCGAAAACATAGGATGGAGTTTAAATTCAAATGGCAAGAGGTCCGTGAACCTGGCCCCTCAACATGTCACACTAATTCTGAGACTTGGAATATAATAAGTGTGCCGTGACAAGATTTAGTGTGCCAAATCTCAGAATTGGTGTGACAGAAGTTCCCGAGATGATTCAAAAGGAGAACTGGGGGGGAGGGAAAATTCACGCTGCCTCCCCATATGTCACTGCTCAATTCAGAAATGTTCACCTCGAAGAGACCTGAACAAAACTCTGGAAGATACAGGGAAAAAACGGGAACCATGTCGTAGCCCCATGAGGCTAATGTTGAAACTTGATTAAAAAATATCGAGATCTTGTTTGTTGTCGGTAATGCATATACTAACCCGACCTGATTGATCAGTTCGAAACTCAGTATTCACTTTCTTTCTATGGACCTCAACGACGCGTTGGCGGCCATTTTGGGTCGTTTTTTGCGTCAACGATCACTGAAGCGACCGCGACGCATCCGCCCGACGTGAAATAGGCCTGAAAGCAGGTTAAAAAAACAATTTTGTCGATTGATTTCCTTTCGAATTTTTGTCTCAAGACGTTCGTACATTATGACATCCGATTTTATATGCTGAAATATCAGCCAAATCGGGTGAACGATGTGGAAATGGCGAACATTTCAGTTTCGGACAATATTTGTTTCGATCTCGAGCACCCAGTCTGGGTCGGTACTGTACATTTTACCCCGACCTGATCGACCAGTTCAAAACCCAGAATTCCTTTTCTTCCTATCGACCTCCTCGACCCGTTGGTGGCCATTTTATGACGTTTTTCGCGTCAACGATCACTGTAGCGACCGCAACAAGGCCGCCCGACGTGAAATAAGGCCCGTCTTCATGGCTCGCGGCATGCGGCAGGCGTTTTGTCTCCTGACCAATCAGAATGGATGAAATACCCACCGCTTGCACTTGTTGCTCTCTGCCGTGAGACATGGAGTTAATCTAACTCTGGAAAAAAACGGCGCGGTTAAATACCCCACTCATACAAGTGGTCATACAAATGGTAGGGTTATGTCGGAATATCACTTCGAAAACAGGTCTTGTCAGATATGCACTATGATTGTACTCGCGTGCAACATAAAACGATACTAAAAATCACTTGACCGCCTGAATTGAACAAGAATTATATATTCAAACAAATAAGTCTAATCTCGAAGTGGATGCGAAGAAACGCGTCTTTGTGAACAGCGCAGGCACAGGCGTTTTTTAACCGCTGGCCGCCTGCCGCAAGCTATGAAAACGGCCCTTCGAGCCTAAAAACCAGTTAAAAAATAATTATTTTCGTCAATCAATTTTTCTGGGAATTTTCATTCACTGAAATTCGTTGATTATGAAATCCGATCTCACGTGCTGAAATATCAGCCAAATCGGGCTACCGATGTGGAAATGGCGAGCATTCCAGTTTCGGACAAAATGTGGTCTGAATATTCTGACACTCGTAGTAGATGAACCATTCGAGATATAGCAAGAACCTCGACGGATGAATGCTGAGGAGACCCCATAAGAGAATAAGATGAAAAGGGAGAGGTTCTTCGCCCTTCAGTTTTTGAGTTTCTCCTGAGGGTATCTCCATTTGTGAAAAGTCGAGAAATGAGGGGGGGGGGGGGTTTCACGGTCCTCTGGTGGACGGAATAATTTTTTCTGGATCTTTCGTGAACGAATGCATAGCAATTCGACTCTTCTGAGTCCAGAAAAGATAACTTTGAGAAGATACGAACAAAACTCTGGAAGATGTAGGCGAAGAAGGGAAACCATGTGAGGGGAACCATGTGGGGGGAGGGAACCATGTATTGCCACTAGACCAATGTTAAATCATGAAAGATGAATTTTTCAAAGTCCTTCAACATTGGTCTCATGAGGCTACGACATTGTTCCTGTTTTTCGCCTATATCTTCCGGAGTTTGGTTCAGATCGCTTCGAAATGACCATTTCCGATCAACTCGGATATGTGCACTACATACCTCTAAACATTTCGTTCGCCTGCCAGAAGGCCGTGGATGGACCCATCATTCTTCGAATTATCACAAATGGAAAAAGTCGGAGAAGTCGGGATATTAAAGGGTGGAAAACCACACTTTCTCATTTTTTTTTTTCATTCTACACTCGATCCCGTGTTGACACACTTATTGAATTCCAAGTCTTGGAATGAGTGTGACATGTTGGGGGCCACCGTGAACTTGGCCCCTCATTTCTATTTTCATCATTTCTCAGAAACTGATGGCACACTAAATTCTGTCACGGCACACTAATTGGATTCCAAGTCTCAGAATTAGTGTGACATGTTGCGGGGCATCGTGGCCTTGGCCCATCATTGCTATTTTCATCATATCTCAGAAACTAATGGTACACTAATTCTGAGATTTGGCACAAAGAATTATGTGACGGCACACTAATTATATTCCAAGTCTCAGAATTGGTGTGCCATGTTGGGGGGCATTGTGAACTTGGCTCATCATTGCTATTTCTACTAGGCAAACGCGTTATGTGTTTCCGCGTTGATGGATGAGCTGGAACATATCAACTTATCTTTGGATTGGTTATTATATATATATATATACACCTTGAGATCCAAACCATTACATCACTGCCATCTTATTTTACATTGATAATTGGATGAGCGAAGCGAAAACGCGTTATGTGTTTCCGCGTTGATGGATGAGCTGGAACATATCAACTTATCTTTGGATTGGTTATTATATATATATACACCTTGATATCCAAACCATTACATCACTGCCATCTTATTTTACATTGATAATTGGATGAGCGAAGCGAAAACGCGTTATGTGTTTCCGCGTTGATGGATGAGCTGGAACATATCAACTTATCTTTGGATTGGTTATTATATATATATATACACCTTGAGATCCAAACCATTACATCACTGCCATCTTATTTTACATTGATAATTGGATGAGCGAAGCGAAAACGCGTTATGTGTTTCCGCGTTGATGGATGAGCTGGAACATATCAACTTATCTTTGGATTGGTTATTATATATATATATACACCTTGAGATCCAAACCATTACATCACTGCCATCTTATTTTACATTGATAATTGGATGAGCGAAGCGAAAACGCGTTATGTGTTTCCGCGTTGATGGATGAGCTGGAACATATCAACTTATCTTTGGATTGGTTATTATATATATATACACCTTGATATCCAAACCATTACATCACTGCCATCTTATTTTACATTGATAATTGGATGAGCGAAGCGAAAACGCGTTATGTGTTTCCGCGTTGATGGATGAGCTGGAACATATCAACTTATCTTTGGATTGGTTATTATATATATATACACCTTGAGATCCAAACCATTACATCACTGCCATCTTATTTTACATTGATAATTGGATGAGCGAAGCGAAAACGCGTTATGTGTTTCCGCGTTGATGGATGAGCTGGAACATATCAACTTATCTTTGGATTGGTTATTATATATATATATATATACACCTTGAGATCCAAACCATTACATCACTGCCATCTTATTTTACATTGATAATTGGATGAGCGAAGCGAAAACGCGTTATGTGTTTCCGCGTTGATGGATGAGCTGGAACATATCAACTTATCTTTGGATTGGTTATTATATATATATACACCTTGATATCCAAACCATTACATCACTGCCATCTTATTTTACATTGATAATTGGATGAGCGAAGCGAAAACGCGTTATGTGTTTCCGCGTTGATGGATGAGCTGGAACATATCAACTTATCTTTGGATTGGTTATTATATATATATATATATACACCTTGAGATCCAAACCATTACATCACTGCCATCTTATTTTACATTGATAATTGGATGAGCGAAGCGAAAACGCGTTATGTGTTTCCGCGTTGATGGATGAGCTGGAACATATCAACTTATCTTTGGATTGGTTATTATATATATATATACACCTTGAGATCCAAACCATTACATCACTGCCATCTTATTTTCCATTGATAATTGGATGAGCGAAGCGAAAACGCGTTATGTGTTTCCGCGTTGATGGATGAGCTGGAACATATCAACTTATCTTCGGATTGGTTATTATATATATATATACACCTTGAGATCCAAACCATTACATCACTGCCATCTTATTTTCCATTGATAATTGGATGAGCGAAGCGAAAACGCGTTATGTGTTTCCGCGTTGATGGATGAGCTGGAACATATCAACTTATCTTTGGATTGGTTATTATATATATATATACACCTTGAGATCCAAACCATTACATCACTGCCATCTTATTTTCCATTGATAATTGGATGAGCGAAGCGAAAACGCGTTATGTGTTTCCGCGTTGATGGATGAGCTGGAACATATCAACTTATCTTTGGATTGGTTATTATATATATATATACACCTTGAGATCCAAACCATTACATCACTGCCATCTTATTTTACATTGATAATTGGATGAGCGAAGCGAAAACGCGTTATGTGTTTCCGCGTTGATGGATGAGCTGGAACATATCAACTTATCTTTGGATTGGTTATTATATATATATACACCTTGATATCCAAACCATTACATCACTGCCATCTTATTTTACATTGATAATTGGATGAGCGAAGCGAAAACGCGTTATGTGTTTCCGCGTTGATGGATGAGCTGGAACATATCAACTTATCTTTGGATTGGTTATTATATATATATACACCTTGAGATCCAAACCATTACATCACTGCCATCTTATTTTACATTGATAATTGGATGAGCGAAGCGAAAACGCGTTATGTGTTTCCGCGTTGATGGATGAGCTGGAACATATCAACTTATCTTTGGATTGGTTATTATATATATATATATATACACCTTGAGATCCAAACCATTACATCACTGCCATCTTATTTTACATTGATAATTGGATGAGCGAAGCGAAAACGCGTTATGTGTTTCCGCGTTGATGGATGAGCTGGAACATATCAACTTATCTTTGGATTGGTTATTATATATATATACACCTTGATATCCAAACCATTACATCACTGCCATCTTATTTTACATTGATAATTGGATGAGCGAAGCGAAAACGCGTTATGTGTTTCCGCGTTGATGGATGAGCTGGAACATATCAACTTATCTTTGGATTGGTTATTATATATATATATATATACACCTTGAGATCCAAACCATTACATCACTGCCATCTTATTTTACATTGATAATTGGATGAGCGAAGCGAAAACGCGTTATGTGTTTCCGCGTTGATGGATGAGCTGGAACATATCAACTTATCTTTGGATTGGTTATTATATATATATACACCTTGATATCCAAACCATTACATCACTGCCATCTTATTTTACATTGATAATTGGATGAGCGAAGCGAAAACGCGTTATGTGTTTCCGCGTTGATGGATGAGCTGGAACATATCAACTTATCTTTGGATTGGTTATTATATATATATATATACACCTTGAGATCCAAACCATTACATCACTGCCATCTTATTTTACATTAATAATTGGATGAGCGAAGCGAAGACTCAATTACACTATACCGAAAAAAAAGTGCCTGTTTTTTTTTTTTTTTTTTTTTTTTTTGTTCGCGCTCCACAGGTCAGACAAAAATTCAAAATCAGTTGAAACTTGGCACACACATGAACCCCTATCTGACTTGATGCTGTATAGTTTTGAGGCGCGATCGGTTCAACAACTTCTGAGAAAACTCATTCCAAAGTTTTCAAAAATCCCATTAGAATGAGCCAGAGGAAAACATTCGTGAAACATATTTCATCTGAGAGGATTCAAATTCTCAGAGAATTTCAATCTGATAATGATACACATTATTCCGAACTTTTACTCAAATCGGATCAGCCGTTTCGATGTAAAAGAGTATATAATGTTATTTGTGTCAATTATTCAAAGCTATTAAGATACCTATTAAATCAAAGCAACAAGTGTCACCACTTGATTGTAAACGATTAAAACAAAGCCTTCTTTATCATCATATAAATTATTAATGTAAAATAAGATGGCAGTGATGTAATGGTTTGGATCTCAAGGTGTATATATATATATAATAAACAATCCAAAGATAAGTTGATATGTTCCAGCTCATCCATCAACGCGGAAACACATAACGCGTTTGCCTAGTTTATATAATAATAAAGAAGGCTTTGTTTTAATCGTTTACAATCAAGTGGTGACACTTGTTGCTTTGATTTATTAGGTATCTTAATAGCTTTGAATAATTGACACAAATAACATTATATATTTTTTTACATCGAAACGGCTGATCCGATTTGAGTAAAAGTTCGGAATAATGTGTATCATTATCAGATTGAAATTCTCTGAGAATTTGAATCCTCTCAGATGAAATATTTTTCACGAATGTTTTCCTCTGGGTTATTCTAATGAGATTTTTGAAAACTTTGGAATGAGTTTTCTCAGAAGTTGTTAAACCGATCGCGCCTCAAAACTATACAGCATCAAGTCAGATAAGGGTTCATGTGTGTGCCAAGTTTCAACTGATTTTGAATTTTTGTCTGACCTGTGGAGCGCGAACAAAAAAAAAAAAAAAAAAAAAAAAAAAATACATGCACTTTTTTTTCGGTATAGTGTAATTGAGTCTTCGCTTCGCTCATCCAAATATCTCAGGAACTAATTAATGAGCGTAGCGAAGTCTCCATCCCACTCTTATAGGGCTTTGTCTGTGTGTTTTGTTTTTGAGAGCACTCCACAGGTCGCAAGGGTCGTCTGATCAACATGAAACTTTTTTTGTACACGCAAACTCATCCAACTTAGAACTGTATAGTTTTTGGGATGAATTGGTCGGACCGATTCTGAGAAAAATCATCTCAAAGTTTCTAAAAACCCCATAAGATTTGGCTGGGCGGAAAATGTTGAAAAATAAAATCTCTCCACATGGGATGAAATTTTCTCTGAATGTGTATACATAGATTTTACACATTATCGCGATCAATATGCAATCTCAATGAGCCGTTTCGAAGAAAAAAATGAGATAACTGATAATATTCATAAAATATATCATACAAATTGTGACAGAATTGAGTTGTCGAGATCCACTGCTTTCTAGATTCAAGAGTTGACCAACAATGAAGTATTTTTCATATGCGTCAAGGTGTGTAGAATACCAGAGTCAATAAAGTGGCAATAGTAGAACTACTTTGACGACTTTTATAGCTTATTCAGATATCAAGGTCTGTAGAATACCAGAGTCAATGATTTGGCAAGAGTAGAACTACTTCAACGACTTTTATAGCCTATTCAGATATCAAGGTGTGCAGGAGACCAGAGTCGATGAAGTAGCAAGGGTAGAACT
>OZ023332.1:50816-105998 GCA_964007535.1 Brachyptera risi
TTTGTGGCTTGCACCACTATCCACAGGCCTAGGTAAGCTAGTAGCCTGTTCGTGATTCTTCGGTTGAATTACTTCAAAATCCAGATCTTCATCGAACTCTCTAATCGTACCTTGCACATCAACAGTTGATGGTTTATACTCGGGTGGTGAGTTCTGGGACTCTTGTAAGAATCTTCGGTTACGTCGTAGCACTGTATTGTTGTTATCCCTAATAATATACGATCTAGGGCTATTATGTCGACTGATTACCTGAGCCGGTTCCCATACCTTCTCCTTTCTGACTAAAATGTTTGAACCCGGTTCTAGTGGTTTTTGGGTCTTTGCTGTCAGATCGTAGTATGCCTTTTGACGAAGCTGTTTTAGTTCCAGGTTTGATTTAACATTACTGTTCTTAACAGCAGGGCTCAGGCTAGGAGTACAAATGGGTAATTTCGTTTTAAGGTTGCGACTAAACATGATTTGAGCCGGTGACAAATTTAAGTCTTTAATGGGTGTACTTCGGTATGCTAGTAATGCTGTGTACACATCCTTTCCCTCATGACTAGTCTTTTTCAACATATTCTTCACAATTGACACTGCTTTTTCAGCTAAGCCATTCGACTGGGGATATTTCGGACTGGACGTTATCAGTTCAAAGTCCCAATCTTTGGCAAATGCTTTAAATTCATAGCCATTGAATGGCATGTTATCTGATACAAAACGATCAGGTATTCCATATCGTGCAAATATAGATTTCAATCTGAATATTACTTCTGGGGCGGCTTTGCCTTTAAGTTCGAGTAGTTCTACCCATTTACTGTAATAATCCATTACCACGAGATAGTTACGCGACTTATATTCCAAGATGTCTGCGGCAATCTTTTCCCATGCTCTATTCGGTATCTCATGTGGAATCATAGTCTCCTTTTGTTTTCTGTTTCTAAATCTCTCACATGTGGAACATTTTGAAACGACTGACTCGATATCCCTAGACATTCCTGGCCAAGAGATGACTCCTCTTGCTCTAGCTTTGCACTTATCCATTCCTGCGTGCCCCTCATGTATGACATCTAACATCAACTTTCTTAGCTCAGTTGGGATGATCAATTTATCTTCTAGAAACACTAGACCTTCTGATTCGTGAATATTGTCTTTAACATTCCAGTAATATTTGATGTTATCTGGGATGCTTTGTTTATGGGAAAGCCAGCCACTCTTAGCATAACGAGTAAGGTTTTGTAATACATCATCTTCCTGTGTAGCTTGTTTAAATTGTAATTTTCGTTCTTCTGTCATTGGTAAGTATTTTACCAGGGTGTGAACTATGTACTTCAGTTCTGGGTCTTCTTCTACGGGGTCTTTTAAGTAGGCTCTGGACAATGTATCGGCTATGTTCAACAATTTGCCTGGCACATAAGTAATTGTTAAATCATACTTCAGTAATCGTAACATAATTCTCTGTAGTCTTGCTGACACTTTATCTATACTCTTTTTATGTATTGCCTCGAGAGGGCGGTGATCTGAATGTACTGATACTCTATTGCCATATGTATAGTTATTAAACCGTTCTAGCCCAAATACAATCGCGAGCAATTCTTTTTCTATGGTAATACAATCGCGAGCAATTCATTTTCTATGGTTGCATAGTTCTGTTCGCAAGGTGTTAAACTTCTAGATGCGTATCCTAGAGGGTGTCCGTCTTGCATTAAGCATGCGCCTAGCCCGTCTTTTGATGCATCTGTCTGAAGGATGAGAGGTTTTTTATTATCATAAATTCCCAAAGTCTGCTTACTCACGAGATGGTACTTGATTTGTTCTATGGCCTTGTCATGCTCTGGATACCATTGCCATTGGATATCATGGCGAGTTAAGTTCCTGAGAGGCGCGCTTATTTGTGACAGGTTAGGAATGAGTGGGGCCAAATGCTTAGCCATTCCTAACAATCTCATTAATTCAGTCTTATTTGTTGGGGTTTCCATTTCCACTATCGGTCTTATGTGACTGTCATCTGCAGTTATTCCGTTGCCCGATATTCGACGTCCCAAGTATTTAACTTCCGAAACACGAAATTGAAATTTCGATTGGTTAAATTTTACTCCTACTTCTCTTGCTCTTTTAAAAACTTCACCCAAAGCCTTGTCGTGTTCCTCTGCTGAGCTCCCTGAGATTATTAAATCATCAAAATAGACTTGCACATTGTCAATGTCTCCAAATGTTTGCTCGTTTGACTTCTGGAAAACTTCCGGGGCTGAACATATTCCAAAAGGTAATCGTAAGAATTTGAAGCGACCGAAGGGAGTATTGAACGTACATAGGTCAGAACTTTCATCTGAAAGAGGTATTTGCCAAAACCCGTCCTTCATGTCTAGTACCGAGAAAATATTCTGGCCTAACAATCTAGCCGTGATATCCTCCGTTTTTGGAATCATATGATGCTCTCTTTTGATACTTTTATTAAGATCCCTGGGGTCAAGACACAATCTCAATGAACCGTCTTGTTTCTCCACAACAACTAAACTATTTACCCATTCCGTGGGTTCATTAATTCTCTCAATTATTTTCCGAGACTCTAAATCGACCAACGTCTTTTTAAGTCTTCCATGTACACTTAAAGGGACTCTCTTGGGCGAGTGCACTACTGGGATAGCATCATCTTTTAGAACTATTGTATGTTTCCCTGACATTGTTCCTAAGCCAGTAAACAAGTCAATATTCTTGTTCACAATTTCCGCTTTTGTGGAGTTTATTCCTATAGCTGATATCCTAGCCATTAAGTTCAATTTTACACAGTCCCGCAATCATAGTAAAGGTTCCATATTCCAATCAACTACCATGAATTGAACATAGGCTACTGTTCCTTTCTTCGTTTTACATTTTAGCATCACTGTACCAATAGGACTGATATCATCTTTCATAGAATTTCCAAAAGGAATTAATCTCGTTTTAGTTTCAACTATTTTTGCTTCAGGTTCTATTTTCCTGAGCATGTTTTCTGCTAGTACACTGACTTCAGCACCTGAATCAAGCTTGAACTTGATTTCATTATTTGTCTCTGTCCCTATAATAACTAGGTTCTCATACCATGCATTCTTACTTGCTTCGGTTCTAATTATTTTTGTGGCTTTCTTCTTGCATTTATTTGCCACCACAGTACCCACGTACCATTCATTGTTTCTGTCTTCTTCCTCGACTTGATTATTCGGATCCCCTTCATCTTCTTCTGATTCCTCTGATTCTTCCACTAGTGTATGGACTTTCTTTGATGATCTCTGTTTTGTATGACATCCTTTCGCAAAATGGTTCTTCTGGAAGCAAATTGCACACATTTTTCCATAGGCTGGGCAGTTTCCTGCCTTGTGAGTATAACAACATTTTTTACATGAATACGATGCTGCACCATCTGCACCACCGCCACTGTTTACACTCTTATGTCGATAGTTATTCGGTTTATCGACATAATGTCCTTGTTTCTTATAGTTAATGGCATAAACTGAAGCTTCCTCCTTCTTCCGTATTTCTTTAATTTTTGATTTCGTTTCTTCTGAAGCGCGGCACAAATCTGCTGCTCGATCCAAATTGATATTCGATTCTCCTATAAGTCTCTCCTGAAGATGTTCGTCTCGCAGGCCTAGCACTAGTCGATCACGAATCAATTTCTCCTGTTGATTTTCTGTGTTGAACTCGCACTGGGATGCTGCTATCTTCAGCTCAGTTAGGTATTGGTCTATTGTTTGATGTTCTTTCTGCTTAAGTTTGAAAAATTTTGAACGTTCATACAATTCGTTTTTTCGTGGCAAACAATATTTCTCGAATTCTTCTATGACCCTAGATAATATATTTTTATCACCTTCGATTGTGAATTTCAATGTGTTATACACTTCAAGAGCTTCGTCTCCAATAATACTCAGAAATGTCGCAACTTTCACATCTTCTTGGTCTTCGTTGGCTTTCGATGCTTTCATATAAATTATACATTTTTGTTTCCATCTTCGCCAATTTTCTGATACATTGCCTGTTAAATCAAGCTCTGACGGTGGCTTATGAATGCGGGCTTGCGACACAGTTATGTTCTGCATTATTGAGTTATTAGGCGTACCTTGTCTTTCCTGGTTACAACCATTAGGTGAGGCTTCAGCCATGACAAGGATCAATCCTTGTTATTTCAGTAGTCTTCTTATTTATACTACCGTTCTTTTTCCTTAAATGTTCACTTCTGACACCATGTTGTATTTATACGTAGTAATTAATACCACATGTTATGTATTATAATATTTACAATATCATGTAGATTATCTTTATTAGTTTATAATCTATTAGTCTTTACATTTTTATCTAACAACAATCGAGAGCTAACTATGGGTAACCATGGTTACATCATAACCATGGTTACCTGATAACCATGGTTACATAACAAGCATAATATGCTACAGTTTCTGAATCAAAGTAGCGTTGGTTTCGTCGCATATGAAATTTTTTTATGTCAAAATAATTAGTATAGTTTGGACCCTGATGAGGACGAGACCAATCTCGTTGAAACGTTGGTCAGTTTAAATAAATATATCACGATTAAAAAACAGCCCAGTTTCAGTCAATTTAAATATATATATATATATATATATATATATATATATATATATATATATATATATATATATATATATATATATATATATATATATATATATATATATATATATATGAAGAGAGAGAGAGAGAGAGAGAGAGAGATAGAGAGAGAGAGAGAGAGAGAGAGAGAGAGAGATGGGAATAGAAAAAATTTTCATTCGTTCATTTGTTTGCTTAACTCTGTTTTTTCTTATTTTCCAGGTCACGCGCTGGAACGGTGACTCATAGGTATGTAATGCATGGAGAAGAACACATTGTATCAATGAGACTGTTCATGAGGACTGATTCAGTATAGGGACGTCTCATGTATGGATCAGAGGATTCTGCATCGCCGTGTGGTGTAGTCAACTGATCATGACATTCCCATTCTCAGAGAGAGAGAGAGAGATAGAGAGAGAGAGAGAGAGAGAGAGAGAGAGAGAGAGAGAGAGAGAGAGAGAGAGAGAGAGAGAGAGGGAGAGAGAAAGAGAGAGAGAGAGAGAGAGTGACGGAGAGAGAGAGAGAGAGAGAGTGACGGAGAGAGAGAGAGAGAGAGTGACGGAGTGCTTGAGGGGGGAGGGTCGAGAAGAGAGATGTGGATGAATCACACATGACTCACGTTTGGTTCCAGATAATATTCCTGATACAGATCCAGGGAACTGTATCAGGAATATGAATTATGCCAGTTTGTTGTTGTGGACACATTGTTGATAAGATGAGCGTAGCGAAGTCTCCATTCCACTCTCATAGGGCTTTGTCTGTGTTTTCTTCTTGTTGTTGTTGTTTGTGGGCACTGCACAGGTCGCAGGGGTTGACTGATCAACATGAAACTCCCTCCATATACTCAAACTCATCCAACTTAGAACTGTGTAGTTTTTGGTATGAATTGGTCGGACCGATTTTGATAAATATCATCTCAAAACTCCTAAAACCCTCAAAAGATTAGGCAGAGCAAGATAATTTGAGGAATACAATCTCTTCAAACGGAATTAAATTTTCTGTGAATGTGTATAGGCTACATGAATGATACACATTATTACGATTCTGTATCCAATTCGAACCGGCCGTTTTGCAGAAAATGTATGAATTATCTGTTTTTATTCATCAGATATTATTATAGCAATTAAAGCAGATTGAGGTTGCCGACATTCACTGCTTTCCAGATTCGATATTTGGCCAACAATGAAGTCTTCTGTATATGCATCCAGGTGTGTAGAATACCAAAGTTGATGAAGTAGCAAGGGGTGAACTACTTTAACGACTATTATACCTGATCAGGTATCTCGCTCATCTTACAACGCTTATGTTGCGTTCGGCTAGTTAACATACATTCGAAACTCCCTGACGTGATAGGATTATAATATTCCGTTGTTCTCACGATGTGGAATGAAGAATAGGACCTATAACAATCTGAAATAGGCCTACCCGGAGCCTGAAATATTGAGAAAGAAGAACAAAGAAAAAAAGAAAGAAAAACTAAAAAGAACATCAAAGAAAAAAACAGAGAAAAGAAGAACAAAAAGAACAAAGAAAAACAAAAAGAAAAATAAATAACAAGAAGAAATCAAAGAAGAACATCTTGCAGACCAATATTCAAAGAACTGCAACTACTCACTGTGACAAGCATATACATTTTCCATTCGATCTTAACAGTACACTCAAAAAATTCAAATCTCATTCAAAACAATTGAATCCATAGCCACCTCACTAGAAACAACGACGATTACCACCTGCCGTCAACCAATCTATCAATGTCGCATAACAATCCCGACTACAACGGGCCATACTTATTCAACGGCCTGCCCTCCTGGATCAAGAGAGAGAAGAGAATGATGTACGCTTCAAGCAGATTTTAAAAACATTCCCAATTGACAATGTGTTCTACAGTCTTCAGGAATTCAAATCATTCAGAACAACATCTCAAACTGTATTGACAGAGAGTATTCATATTTATATTACAGGCTATTTCAATTCAACTATAGGCTATAGCACAGATTGACTTAGGTTCAGTATTACCAAGTCCAGTTAGTATTTATCTGAGAGTTGGTAAAAACAAATACCGCAGGTAACCATGGTGATATCAAGTTTGAACTGTCAGATGAAAGCTAACTAAACTTGGTGATACCGGGCCTTATTCTATAAGCATGTATATCTCATGCACAAATTTTCCACGGAATAAATAAATTATTATTGTTATTATTATTATTATTATCATTATTATTATCGTAGAGCTGAATATTGTTTGCATCTCTACGAGAAGTTTGCATCATTGTTGATTGGCTATTCTGGGTTGGCTGATTCTCCAACTCAACCCGCAGAGTCCGATAGAGAACACTCACACCTCACCTCACCTCGGCTGCAACCGACGCTCGTGCTGATCTGGCGACTGGAATATTAATTCAGAGGAGCAAGTCCGATTCCATCCAGGCGAGGAACTCATCGGCATCATTATTGTTGATTGGCTATTCTGGGTTGGCCGATTCTCCAACTCAACCCGCAGAGTCCGACAAAGAACACTCACACCTCACCTCACCTCGGCTCCAACCGATGCTCGTGCTGATCTGGCGACTGGAATATTCCTTCAGAGAGGAGCAAGTCCGATTCCATCCAGGCGAGGAACTCATCGGCATCATTATTGTTGATTGGCTATTCTGGGTTGGCCGATTCTCCAACTCAACCCGCAGAGTCCGACAAAGAACACTCCCACCTTACCTCACCTCGGCTGCAACCGACGCTCGTGCCGATCTGGCGACTGGAATATTAATTCAGAGGAGCAAGTCCGATTCCATCCAGGCGAGGAACTCATCGGCATCATTATTGTTGATTGGCTATTCTGAGTTGGCCGATTCTCCAACTCAACCCGCAGAGTCCGACAGAGAACACTCACACCTCACCTCACCTTGGCTCCAACCGATGCTCCATCCAGGCGAGGAACTCATCGGCATCATTATTGTTGATTGGCTATTCTAAGTTGGCCGATTCTCCAACTCAACCCGCAGAGTCCGATAGAGAACACTCACACCTCACCTCACCTCGGCTGCAACCGACGCTCTTGCTGATCTGGCGACTGGAATATTCCTTCAGAGAGGAGCAAGTCTGATTCCGTCCAGGCGAGGAACTCATCGGCATCATCATTGTTGATTGGCTATTCTGAGTTGGCCGATTCTCCAACTCAACCCGCAGAGTCCGATAGAGAACACTCACACCTCACCTCACCTTGGCTCCAACCAATGCTCCATCCAGGCGAGGAACTCATCGGCATCATCATTGTTGATTGGCTATTCTGAGTTGACTGATTCTCCAACTCAACCCGCAGAGTCCGATAGAGAACAGTCACACCTCACCTTACCTCGGCTCCAACCGATGCTCCATCCAGGCGAGGAACTCATCGGCATCATTATTGTTGATTGGCTATTCTGAGTTGGCCGATTCTCCAACTCAACCTGCAGAGTCCGATAGAGAACACTCACACCTCACCTCACCTCGGCTCCAACCGATGCTCGTGCTGATCTGGCGACTGGAATATTCCTTCAGAGAGGAGCAAGTCTGATTCCGTCCAGGCGAGGAACTCATCGGCATCATTATTGTTGATTGGCTATTCTGAGTTGGCCGATTCTCCAACTCAACCCGCAGAGTCCGATAGAGAACACTCACACCTCACCCCACCTCGGCTCCAACCGATGCTCCAACAAGGCGAGGAACTCATCGGCATCATCATTGTTGATTGGCTATTCTGAGTTGGCCGATTCTCCAACTCAACCCGCAGAGTCCGATAGAGAACAGTCACACCTCACCCCACCTCTGCTCCAACCGATGCTCCATCCAGGCGAGGAACTCATCGGCATCATCATTGTTGATTGGCTATTCTGAGTTGGTCAATTCTCCAACTCAACCCGCAGAGTCCGAAAGAGAACACTCACACCTCACCTCACCTTGGCTCCAACCAATGCTCCATCCAGGCGAGGAACTCATCGGCATCATTATTGTTGATTGGCTATTCTGAGTTGGCCGATTCTCCAACTCAACCCGCAGAGTCCGAAAGAGAACACTCACACCTCACCTTACCTCGGCTGCAACCGATGCTTTAGATGATCTGGCGACTGGAATATTCATTCAGAGGAGCAAGTCTGATTCCGTCCAGGCGAGGAACTCATCGGCATCATTATTGTTGATTGGCTATTCTGAGTTGGCCGATTCTCCAACTCAACCCGCAGAGTCCGATAGAGAACACTCACACCTCACCCCACCTCGGCTCCAACCGATGCTCCAACAAGGCGAGGAACTCATCGGCATCATCATTGTTGATTGGCTATTCTGAGTTGGCCGATTCTCCAACTCAACCCGCAGAGTCCGATAGAGAACACTCACACCTCACCCCACCTCGGCTCCAACCGATGCTCCAACAAGGCGAGGAACTCATCGGCATCATCATTGTTGATTGGCTATTCTGAGTTGGCTGATTCTCCAACTCAACCCGCAGAGTCCGATAGAGAACAGTCACACCTCACCCTACCTCGGCTCCAACCGATGCTCCATCCAGGCGAGGAACTCATCGGCATCATCATAATTGATTGGCTATTCTGAGTTGGCCAATTCTCCAACTCAACCCGCAGAGTCCGAAAGAGAACACTCACACCTCACCTCACCTTGGCTCCAACCAATGCTCCATCCAGGCGAGGAACTCATCGGCATCATTATTGTGGATTGGCTATTCTGAGTTGGCCGATTCTCCAACTCAACCCGCAGAGTCCGATAGAGAACAATCACACCTCACCCCACCTCGGCTCCAACCGATGCTCCATCCAGGCGAGGAACTCATCGGCATCATTATTGTTGATTGGCTATTCTGAGTTGGCCGATTCTCCAACTCAACCCGCAGAGTCCGATAGAGACCACTCACACCTCACCTCACCTTGGCTCCAACCAATGCTCCATCCAGGCGAGGAACTCATCGGCATCATCATTGTTGATTGGCTATTCTGAGTTGGCCGATTCTCCAACTCAACCCGCAGAGTCCGACAAAGAACACTCACACCTCACCTCACCTCGGCTCCAACCGATGCTCCATCCAGGCGAGGAACTCATCGGCATCATTATTGTTGATTGGCTATTCTGAGTTGGCTGATTCTCCAACTCAACCCGCAGAGTCCGATAGAGAACACTCACACCTCACCTCACCTCGGCTCCAACCGATGCTCCATCCAGGCGAGGAACTCATCGGCATCATCATTGTTGATTGGCTATTCTGAGTTGGCTGATTCTCGAACTCAACCCGCAGAGTCCGATAGAGAACACTCACACCTCACCCCACCTCGGCTCCAACCGATGCTCCATCCAGGCGAGGAACTCATCGGCATCATTGTTGATTGGCTATTCTGAGTTGGCCGATTCTCCAACTCAACCCGCGGAGTCCGAAAGAGAACACTCACACCTCACCTTACCTCGGCTGCAACCGATGCTTTAGATGATCTGGCGACTGGAATATTCATTCAGAGGAGCAAGTCTGATTCCATCCAGGCGAGGAACTCATCGGCATCATTATTGTTGATTGGCTATTCTGAGTTGGCCGATTCTCCAACTCAACCCGCAGAGTCCGATAGAGAACAATCACACCTCACCCCACCTCGGCTCCAACCGATGCTCCATCCAGGCGAGGAACTCATCGGCATCATCATTGTTGATTGGCTATTCTGAGTTGGCCGATTCTCCAACTCAACCCGCAGAGTCCGATAGAGAACACTCACACCACACCCCACCTCGGCTCCAACCGATGCTCCATCCAGGCGAGGAACTCATCGGCATCATCATTGTTGATTGGCTATTCTGAGTTGGCCGATTCTCCAACTCAACCCGCAGAGTCCGATAGAGAACACTAACACCTCACCCCACCTCGGCTAAACCCGATGCTCCATCCAGGCGAGGAACTCATCGGCATCATCATTGTTGATTGGCTATTCTGAGTTGGCCGATTCTCCAACTCAACCCGCAGAGTCCGATAGAGAACACTCACACCTCACCTCACCTCGGCTCCAACCGATGCTCCATCCAGGCGAGGAACTCATCGGCATCATCATTGTTGATTGGCTATTCTGAGTTGGCTGATTCTCCAACTCAACCCGCAGAGTCCGATAGAGAACACTCACACCTCACCTCACCTTGGCTCCAACCAATGCTCCATCCAGGCGAGGAACTCATCGGCATCATCATTGTTGATTGGCTATTCTGAGTTGGCTGATTCTCCAACTCAACCCGCAGAGTCCGATAGAGAACACTCACACCTCACCTCACCTCGGCTCCAACCGATGCTCCATCCAGGCGAGGAACTCATCGGCATCATTGTTGTTGATTGGCTATTCTGAGTTGACCGATTCTCCAACTCAACCCGCAGAGTCCGATAGAGAACACTCACACCTCACCTCACCTTGGCTCCAACCAATGCTCCATCCAGGCGAGGAACTCATCGGCATCATCATTGTTGATTGGCTATTCTGAGTTGGCTGATTCTCCAACTCAACCCGCAGAGTCCGATAGAGAACACTCACACCTCACCTCACCTCGGCTCCAACCGATGCTCGTGCTGATCTGGCGACTGGAATATAATTTCAGAGGAGCAAGTCTGATTCCATCCAGGCGAGGAACTCATCAGCATCATCATTGTTGATTGGCTATTCTGAGTTGGCTGATTCTCCAACTCAACCCGCAGAGTCCGATAGAGAACAGTCACACCTCACCCCACCTCGGCTCCAACCGATGCTCCAACAAGGCGAGGAACTCATCGGCATCATCATTGTTGATTGGCTATTCTGGGTTGGCTGATTCTCCAACTCAACCCGCAGAGTCCGAAAGAGAACACTCACACCTCACCTCACCTTGGCTCCAACCAATGCTCCATCCAGGCAAGGAACTCATCGGCATCATTATTGTTGATTGGCCATTCTGAGTTGGCCGATTCTCCAACTCAACCCGCAGAGTCCGAAAGAGAACACTCACACCTCACCTTACCTCGGCTGCAACCGATGCTTTAGATGATCTGGCGACTGGAATATTCATTCAGAGGAGCAAGTCTGATTCCGTCCAGGCGAGGAACTCATCGGCATCATTATTGTTGATTGGCTATTCTGAGTTGGCCGATTCTCCAACTCAACCCGCAGAGTCCGATAGAGAACACTCACACCTCACCCCACCTCGGCTCCAACCGATGCTCCAACAAGGCGAGGAACTCATCGGCATCATCATTGTTGATTGGCTATTCTGAGTTGGCCGATTCTCCAACTCAACCCGCAGAGTCCGATAGAGAACACTCACACCTCACCCCACCTCGGCTCCAACCGATGCTCCAACAAGGCGAGGAACTCATCGGCATCATCATTGTTGATTGGCTATTCTGAGTTGGCCGATTCTCCAACTCAACCCGCAGAGTCCGATAGAGAACAGTCACACCTCACCCCACCTCGGCTCCAACCGATGCTCCATCCAGGCGAGGAACTCATCGGCATCATCATTGTTGATTGGCTATTCTGAGTTGGCCAATTCTCCAACTCAACCCGCAGAGTCCGGAAGAGAACACTCACACCTCACCTCACCTTGGCTCCAACCAATGCTCCATCCAGGCGAGGAACTCATCGGCATCATTATTGTTGATTGGCTATTCTGAGTTGGCCGATTCTCCAACTCAACCCGCAGAGTCCGATAGAGAACAATCACACCTCACCCCACCTCGGCTCCAACCGATGCTCCATCCAGGCGAGGAACTCATCGGCATCATTATTGTTGATTGGCTATTCTGATTTGGCCGATTCTCCAACTCAACCCGCAGAGTCCGATAGAGAACACTCACACCTCACCTCACCTTGGCTCCAACCAATGCTCCATCCAGGCGAGGAACTCATCGGCATCATCATTGTTGATTGGCTATTCTGAGTTGGCTGAATCTCCAACTCAACCTGCAGAGTCCGATAGAGAACACTCACACCTCACCTCACCTCGGCTCCAACCGATGCTCGTGCTGATCTGGCGACTGGAATATTCCTTCAGAGAGGAGCAAGTCTGATTCCGTCCAGGCGAGGAACTCATCGGCATCATTATTGTTGAATGGCTATTCTGAGTTGGCCGATTCTCCAACTCAACCCGCAGAGTCCGATAGAGAACACTCACACCTCACCCCACCTCGGCTCCAACCGATGCTCCAACAAGGCGAGGAACTCATCGGCATCATCATTGTTGATTGGCTATTCTGAGTTGGCCGATTCTCCAACTCAACCCGCAGAGTCCGATAGAGAACAGTCACACCTCACCCCACCTCGGCTCCAACCGATGCTCCATCCAGGCGAGGAACTCATCGGCATCATCATTGTTGATTGGCTATTCTGAGTTGGCCAATTCTCCAACTCAACCCGCAGAGTCCGATATAGAACACTCACACCTCACCTCACCTCGGCTCCAACCAATGCTCCATCCAGGCGAGGAACTCATCGGCATCATTATTGTTGATTGGCTATTCTGAGTTGGCCGATTCTCCAACTCAACCCGCGGAGTCCGAAAGAGAACACTCACACCTCACCTTACCTCGGCTGCAACCGATGCTTTAGATGATCTGGCGACTGGAATATTCATTCAGAGGAGCATGTCTGATTCCATCCAGGCGAGGAACTCATCGGCATCATTATTGTTGATTGGCTATTCTGAGTTGGCCGATTCTCCAACTCAACCCGCAGAGTCCGATAGAGAACAATCACACCTCACCCCACCTCGGCTCCAACCGATGCTCCATCCAGGCGAGGAACTCATCGGCATCATCATTGTTGATTGGCTATTCTGAGTTGGCCGATTCTCCAACTCAACCCGCAGAGTCCGATAGAGAACACTCACACCACACCCCACCTCGGCTCCAACCGATGCTCCATCCAGGCGAGGAACTCATCGGTATCATCATAGTTGGTTGGCTATTCTGAGTTGGCCGATTCTCCAACTCAACCCGCAGAGTCCGATAGAGAACACTCACACCTCACCCCACCTCGGCTAAAACCGATGCTCCATCCAGGCGAGGAACTCATCGGCATCATCATTGTTGATTGGCTATTCTGAGTTGGCCGATTCTCCAACTCAACCCGCAGAGTCCGATAGAGAACAATCACACCTCACCCCACCTCGGCTCCAACCGATGCTCCATCCAGGCGAGGAACTCATCGGCATCATCATTGTTGATTGGCTATTCTGAGTTGGCCGATTCTCCAACTCAACCCGCAGAGTCCGATAGAGAACACTCACACCTCACCTCACCTTGGCTCCAACCGATGCTCCATCCAGGCGAGGAACTCATCGGCATCATTATTGTTGATTGGCTATTCTGAGTTGGCCGATTCTCCAACTCAACCCGCAGAGTCCGATAGAGAACACTCACACCTCACCCCACCTCGGCTAAAACCGATGCTCCATCCAGGCGAGGAACTCACCGGCATCATCATTGTTGATTGGCTATTCTGAGTTGGCCGATTCTCCAACTCAACCCGCAGAGTCCGATAGAGAACACTCACACCTCACCTCACCTCGGCTCCAACCGATGCTCCATCCAGGCGAGGAACTCATCGGCATCATCATTGTTGATTGGCTATTCTGAGTTGGCCGATTCTCCAACTCAACCCGCAGAGTCCGATAGAGAACACTCACACCTCACCTCACCTTGGCTCCAACCAATGCTCCATCCAGGCGAGGAACTCATCGGCATCATCATTGTTGATTGGCTATTCTGAGTTGGCTGATTCTCCAACTCAACCCGCAGAGTCCGATAGAGAACACTCACACCTCACCCTACCTCACCTCGGCTGCAACCGATGCTCCATCCAGGCGAGGAACTCATCGGCATCATCATTGTTGATTGGCTATTCTGAGTTGGCCGATTCTCCAACTCAACCCGCAGAGTCCGATAGAGAACACTCACACCTCACCTCACCTTGGCTCCAACCAATGCTCCATCCAGGCGAGGAACTCATCGGCATCATCATTGTTGATTGGCTATTCTGAGTTGGCTGATTCTCCAACTCAACCCGCAGAGTCCGATAGAGAACACTCACACCTCACCCTACCTCACCTCGGCTCCAACCGATGCTCCATCCAGGCGAGGAACTCATCGGCATCATCATTGTTGATTGGCTATTCTGAGTTGGCCGTTTCTCCAACTCAACCCGCAGAGTCCGATAGAGAACACTCACACCTCACCTCACCTTGGCTCCAAACAATGCTCCATCCAGGCGAGGAACTCATCGGCATCATCATTGTTGATTGGCTATTCTGAGTTGGCTGATTCTCCAACTCAACCCGCAGAGTCCGATAGAGAACAGTCACACCTCACCTTACCTCGGCTCCAACCAATGCTCCATCCAGGCGAGGAACTCATCGGCATCATCATTGTTGATTGGCTATTCTGAGTTGGCCGATTCTCCAACTCAACCCGCAGAGTCCGATAGAGAACACTCACACCTCACCTCACCTTGGCTCCAACCAATGCTCCATCCAGGCGAGGAACTCATCGGCATCATCATTGTTGATTGGCTATTCTGAGTTGGCCGATTCTCCAACTCAACCCGCAGAGTCCGATAGAGAACACTCACACCTCACCCTACCTCACCTCGGCTCCAACCGATGCTCGTGCTGATCTGGCGACTGGAATATTAATTCAGAGGAGCAAGTCTGATTCCATCCAGGCGAGGAACTCATCGGCATCATCATTGTTGATTGGCTATTCTGGGTTGGCTGATTCTCCAACTCAACCCTCAGAGTCCGATAGAGAACACTCACACCTCACCTCACCTCGGCTCCAACCGATGCTCGTGCTGATCTGACGACTGGAATATTAATTCAGAGGAGCAAGTCTGATTCCATCCAGGCGAGGAACTCATCGGCATCATCATTGTTGTTGATTGGCTATTCTGAGTTGGCCGTTTCTCCAACTCAACCCGCAGAGTCCGACAGAGAACACTCCCACCTTACCTCACCTCGGCTGCAACCGATGCTCCATCCAGGCGAGGAACTCATCGGCATCATCATTGTTGATTGGCTATTCTGAGTTGGCCGTTTCTCCAACTCAACCCGCAGAGTCCGACAGAGAACACTCCCACCTTACCTCACCTCGGCTGCAACCGATGCTCCATCCAGGCGAGGAACTCATCGGCATCATCATTGTTGTTGATTGGCTATTCTGAGTTGGCCGATTCTCCAACTCAACCCGCAGAGTCCGATAGAGAACACTCACACCTCACCTCACCTTGGCTCCAACCAATGCTCCATCCAGGCGAGGAACTCATCGGCATCATCATTGTTGATTGGCTATTCTGAGTTGGCCGTTTCTCCAACTCAACCCGCAGAGTCCGATAGAGAACACTCACACCTCACCTCACCTTGGCTCCAACCAATGCTCCATCCAGGCGAGGAACTCATCGGCATCATCATTGTTGATTGGCTATTCTGAGTTGGCCGATTCTCCAACTCAACCCGCAGAGTCCGATAGAGAACACTCACACCTCACCTCACCTTGGCTCCAACCAATGCTCCATCCAGGCGAGGAACTCATCGGCATCATTATTGTTGATTGGCTATTCTGAGTTGGCTGATTCTCCAACTCAACCCGCAGAGTCCGATAGAGAACACTCACACCTCACCTCACCTCGGCTCCAACCGATGCTCCATCCAGGCGAGGAACTCATCGGCATCATCATTGTTGATTGGCTATTCTGAGTTGGCCGATTCTCCAACTCAACCCGCAGAGTCCGACAGAGAACACTCACACCTCATCCTACCCCACTTCGGCTCCAACCGATGCTCCAACAAGGCGAGGAACTCATCGGCATCATCATTGTTGATTGGCTATTCTGAGTTGGCTGATTCTCCAACTCAACCCGCAGAGTCCGATAGAGAACACTCACACCTCACCTCACTTCGGCTCCAACCGATGCTCCATCCAGGCGAGGAACTCATCGGCATCATTATTGTTGATTGGCTATTCTGGGTTGGCTGATTCTCCAACTCAACCCGCAGAGTCCGATAGAGAACACTCACACCTCACCTCACCTCGGCTCCAACCAATGCTCCATCCAGGCGAGGAACTCATCGGCATCATTATTGTTGATTGGCTATTCTGGGTTGGCTGATTCTCCAACTCAACCCGCAGAGTCCGATAGAGAACACTCACACCTCACCTCACCTTGGCTCCAACCGATGCTCCATCCAGGCGAGGAACTCATCGGCATCATCATTGTTGATTGGCTATTCTGAGTTGGCCGATTCTCCAACTCAACCCGCAGAGTCCGATAGAGAACACTCACACCTCACCTCACCTTGGCTCCAACCGATGCTCCATCCAGGCGAGGAACTCATCGGCATCATTATTGTTGATTGGCTATTCTGAGTTGGCCGATTCTCCAACTCAACCCGCAGAGTCCGATAGAGAACACTCACACCTCACCTCACCTCGGCTGCAACCGATGCTCCATCCAGGCGAGGAACTCATCGGCATCATCATTGTTGATTGGCTATTCTGAGTTGGCTGATTCTCCAACTCAACCCGCAGAGTCCGATAGAGAACACTCACACCTCACCTCACCTCGGCTGCAACCGACGCTCGTGCTGATCTGGCGACTGGAATATTCCTTCAGAGAGGAGCAAGTCTGATTCCGTCCAGGCGAGGAACTCATCGGCATCATCATTGTTGATTGGCTATTCTGAGTTGGCCGATTCTCCAACTCAACCCGCAGAGTCCGATAGAGAACACTCACACCTCACCCTACCTCACCTCGGCTCCAACCGATGCTCGTGCTGATCTGGCGACTGGAATATTCCTTCAGAGAGGAGCAAGTCTGATTCCATCCAGGCGAGGAACTCATCGGCATCATCATTGTTGATTGGCTATTCTGAGTTGGCCGTTTCTCCAACTCAACCCGCAGAGTCCGATAGAGAACACTCACACCTCACCTCACCTCGGCTGCAACCAATGCTCCATCCAGGCGAGGAACTCATCGGCATCATCATTGTTGATTGGCTATTCTGAGTTGGCCGATTCTCCAACTCAACCCGCAGAGTCCGATAGAGAACACTCCCACCTTACCTCACCTCGGCTCCAACCGATGCTCGTGCTGATCTGGCGACTGGAATTGTCCTTCAGAGAGGAGCAAGTCTGATTCCATCCAGGCGATGAACTCATCGGCATCATTGTTGTTGATTGGCTATTCTGAGTTGGCCGATTCTCCAACTCAACCCGCAGAGTCCGATAGAGAACACTCACACCTCACCTCACCTTGGCTCCAACCGATGCTCCATCCAGGCGAGGAACTCATCGGCATCATTATTGTTGATTGGCTATTCTGAGTTGGCCGATTCTCCAACTCAACCCGCAGAGTCCGATAGAGAACACTCACACCTCACCTCACCTCGGCTCCAACCGATGCTCTTGCTGATCTGGCGACTGAAATATTCCTTCAGAGAGGAGCAAGTCTGATTCCGTCCAGGCGAGGAACTCATCGGCATCATCATTGTTGATTGGCTATTCTGAGTTGGCCGATCCTCCAACTCAACCCGCAGAGTCCGACAGAGAACACTCGCACCTCACCTTACCTCGGCTCCAACCGACGCTCGTGCTGATCTGGCGACTGGAATATTCATTCAGAGGAGCAAGTCTGATTCTGTCCAGGCGAGGAACTCATCGGCATCATCATTGTTGATTGGCTATTCTGAGTTGGCCGATCCTCCAACTCAACCCGCAGAGTCCGATAGAGAACACTCACACCTCACCTCACCTCGGCTCCAACCGATGCTCGTGCTGATCTGGCGACTGGAATATTCATTCAGAGGAGCAAGTCTGATTCCGTCCAGGCGAGGAACTCATCGGCATCATTATTGTTGATTGGCTATTCTGAGTTGGCCGTTTCTCCAACTCAACCCGCAGAGTCCGATAGAGAACACTCACACCTCACCTCACCTCGGCTCCAACCGATGCTCCATCCAGGCGAGGAACTCATCGGCATCATTATTGTTGATTGGCTTTTCTGAGTTGGCCGATTCTCCAACTCAACCCGCAGAGTCTGATAGAGAACACTCACACCTCACCTCACCTCGGCTCCAACCGATGCTCGTGCTGATCTTGCGACTGGAATATTCATTCAGAGGAGCAAGTCTGATTCCGTCCAGGCGAGGAACTCATCGGCATCATCATCCTGATTGGCTATTCTGAGTTGGCTGATTCTCCAACTCAACCCGCAGAGTCCGATAGAGAACACTCACACCTCACCTCACCTCGGCTCCAACCGATGCTCGTGCTGATCTGGCGACTGGAATATTCATTCAGAGGAGCAAGTCTGATTCCGTCCAGGCGAGGAACTCATCGGCATCATTATTGTTGATTGGCTATTCTGAGTTGGCTGATTCTCCAACTCAACCCGCAGAGTCCGATAGAGAACACTCACACCTCACCTCACCTCGGCTCCAACCGATGCTCGTGCTGATCTGGCGACTGGAATATTCATTCAGAGGAGCAAGTCTGATTCTGTCCAGGCGAGGAACTCATCGGCATCATCATTGTTGATTGGCTATTCTGAGTTGGCTGATTCTCCAACTCAACCCGCAGAGTCCGATAGAGAACACTCACACCTCACCTCACCTCGGCTCCAACCGATGCTCGTGCTGATCTGGCGACTGGAATATTCATTCAGAGGAGCAAGTCTGATTCCGTCCAGGCGAGGAACTCATCGGCATCATTATTGTTGATTGGCTATTCTGAGTTGGCCGTTTCTCCAACTCAACCCGCAGAGTCCGATAGAGAACACTCACACCTCACCTCACCTTGGCTCCAACCGATGCTCCAACAAGGCGAGGAACTCATCGGCATCATCATTGTTGATTGGCTATTCTGAGTTGGCCGTTTCTCCAACTCAACCCGCCGAGTCCGATAGAGAACACTCACACCTCACCTCACCTTGGCTCCAACCAATGCTCCATCCAGGCGAGGAACTCATCGGCATCATCATTGTTGATTGGCTATTCTGAGTTGGCCGTTTCTCCAACTCAACCCGCAGAGTCCGATAGAGAACACTCACACCTCACCTCACCTTGGCTCCAACCAATGCTCCATCCAGGCGAGGAACTCATCGGCATCATCATTGTTGATTGGCTATTCTGAGTTGGCCGATTCTCCAACTCAACCCGCAGAGTCCGATAGAGAACACTCACACCTCACCTCACCTTGGCTCAAACCAATGCTCCATCCAGGCGAGGAACTCATCGGCATCATCATTGTTGATTGGCTATTCTGAGTTGGCCGTTTCTCCAACTCAACCCGCAGAGTCCGATAGAGAACACTCACACCTCACCTCACCTTGGCTCCAACCAATGCTCCATCCAGGCGAGGAACTCATCGGCATCATCATTGTTGATTGGCTATTCTGAGTTGGCCGTTTCTCCAACTCAACCCGCAGAGTCCGATAGAGAACACTCACACCTCACCTCACCTTGGCTCCAACCGATGCTCCATCCAGGCGAGGAACTCATCGGCATCATCATTGTTGATTGGCTATTCTGAGTTGGCTGATTCTCCAACTCAACCCGCAGAGTCCGATAGAGAACACTCACACCTCACCCTACCTCACCTCGGCTGCAACCGATGCTCCATCCAGGCGAGGAACTCATCGGCAGCATTATTGTTGATTGACTATTCTGAGTTGGCCGTTTCTCCAACTCAACCCGCAGAGTCCGATAGAGAACACTCACACTTCACCTCACCTCGGCTGCAACCAATGCTCCATCCAAGCGAGGAACTCATCGGCATCATTATTGTTGATTGGCTATTCTGAGTTGGCTGATTCTCCAACTCAACCCGCAGAGTCCGATAGAGATCACTCACACCTCACCTCACCTTGGCTCCAACCAATGCTCCATCCAGGCGAGGAACTCATCGGCATCATTATTGTTGATTGGCTATTCTGAGTTGGCCGATTCTCCAACTCAACCCGCAGAGTCCGATAGAGAACACTCACACCTCACCTCACCTCGGCTCCAACCGATGCTCCATCCAGGCGAGGAACTCATCGGCATCATCATTGTTGATTGGCTATTCTGAGTTGGCTGATTCTCCAACTCAACCCGCAGAGTCCGATAGAGAACACTCACACTTCACCTCACCTCGGCTCCAACCGATGCTCCATCCAGGCGAGGAACTCATCGGCATCATTATTGTTGATTGGCTATTCTGAGTTGGCCGATTCTCCAACTCAACCCGCAGAGTCCGATAGAGAACACTCACACCTCACCTCACCTCGGCTCCAACCGATGCTCCATCCAGGCGAGGAACTCATCGGCATCATTATTGTTGATTGGCTATTCTGAGTTGGCTGATTCTCCAACTCAACCCGCAGAGTCCGATAGAGAACACTCACACTTCACCTCACCTCGGCTCCAACCGATGCTCCATCCAGGCGAGGAACTCATCGGCATCATTATTGTTGATTGGCTATTCTGAGTTGGCCGATTCTCCAACTCAACCCGCAGAGTCCGATAGAGAACACTCACACCTCACCTCACCTCGGCTCCAACCGATGCTCCATCCAGGCGAGGAACTCATCGGCATCATTATTGTTGATTGGCTATTCTGAGTTGGCCGATTCTCCAACTCAACCCGCAGAGTCCGATAGAGAACACTCACACCTCACCTCACCTTGGCTACAACCAATGCTCCATCCAGGCGAGGAACTCATCGGCATCATCATTGTTGATTGGCTATTCTGAGTTGGCCGTTTCTCCAACTCAACCCGCAGAGTCCGATAGAGAACACTCACACCTCACCTCACCTTGGCTACAACCAATGCTCCATCCAGGCGAGGAACTCATCGGCATCATTATTGTTGATTGGCTATTCTGAGTTGGCTGATTCTCCAACTCAACCCGCAGAGTCCGATAGTTAACACTCACACCTCACCTCACCTTGGCTCCAACCAATGCTCCATCCAGGCAAGGAACTCATCGGCATCATCATTGTTGATTGGCTATTCTGAGTTGGCTGATTCTCCAACTCAACCCGCAGAGTCCGATAGAGAACACTCACACCTCACCTCACCTTGGCTCCAACCAATGCTCCGTCCAGGCGAGGAACTCATCGGCATCATCATTGTTGATTGGCTATTCTGAGTTGGCTGATTCTCCAACTCAACCCGCAGAGTCCGATAGAGAACACTCACACCTCACCTCACCTTGGCTCCAACCAATGCTCCGTCCAGGCGAGGAACTCATCGGCATCATCATTGTTGATTGGCTATTCTGAGTTGGCTGATTCTCCAACTCAACCCGCAGAGTCCGATAGAGAACACTCACACCTCACCTCACCTTGGCTACAACCAATGCTCCATCCAGGCGAGGAACTCATCGGCATCATCATTGTTGATTGGCTATTCTGAGTTGGCTGATTCTCCAACTCAACCCGCAGAGTCCGATAGAGAACACTCACACCTCACCTCACCTTGGCTCCAACCGATGCTCCATCCAGGCGAGGAACTCATCGGCATCATTATTGTTGATTGGCTATTCTGAGTTGGCTGTTTCTCCAACTCAACCCGCAGAGTCCGATAGAGAACACTCACACCTCACCTCACCTCGGCTCCAAACAATGCTCCATCCAGGCGAGGAACTCATCGGCATCATCATTGTTGATTGGCTATTCTGAGTTGGCCGATTCTCCAACTCAACCCGCAGAGTCCGATAGAGAACACTCACACCTCACCTCACCTTGGCTCCAACCAATGCTCCATCCAGGCGAGGAACTCATCGGCATCATTATTGTTGATTGGCTATTCTGAGTTGGCCGATTCTCCAACTCAACCCGCAGAGTCCGATAGAGAACACTCACACCTCACCTCACCTCGGCTGCAACAGATGCTCCATCCAGGCGAGGAACTCATTGGCATCATCATTGTTGATTGGCTATTCTGAGTTGGCTGATTCTCCAACTCAACCCGCAGAGTCCGATAGAGAACACTCACACCTCACCTCACCTTGGCTCCAACCAATGCTCCATCCAGGCGAGGAACTCATTGGCATCATCATTGTTGATTGGCTATTCTGAGTTGGCTGATTCTCCAACTCAACCCGCAGAGTCCGATAGAGAACACTCACACCTCACCCTACCTCACCTCGGCTGCAACCGATGCTCGTGCTGATCTGGCGACTGGAATATTCCTTCAGAGAGGAGCAAGTCTGATTCCGTCCAGGCGAGGAACTCATCGGCATCATTATTGTTGATTGGCTATTCTGAGTTGGCCGTTTCTCCAACTCAACCCGCAGAGTCCGATAGAGAACACTCACACCTCACCTCACCTTGGCTCCAACCAATGCTCCATCCAGGCGAGGAACTCATCGGCATCATCATTGTTGATTGGCTATTCTGAGTTGGCCGATTCTCCAACTCAACCCGCAGAGTCCGATAGAGAACACTCACACCTCACCTCACCTCGGCTGCAACCGATGCTCCATCCAGGCGAGGAACTCATTGGCATCATCATTGTTGATTGGCTATTCTGAGTTGGCTGATTCTCCAACTCAACCCGCAGAGTCCGATAGAGAACACTCACACCTCACCTCACCTTGGCTCCAACCAATGCTCCATCCAGGCGAGGAACTCATTGGCATCATCATTGTTGATTGGCTATTCTGAGTTGGCTGATTCTCCAACTCAACCCGCAGAGTCCGATAGAGAACACTCACACCTCACCTCACCTCGGCTGCAACCGACGCTCGTGCTGATCTGGCGACTGGAATATTCCTTCAGAGAGGAGCAAGTCTGATTCCGTCCAGGCGAGGAACTCATCGGCATCATCATTGTTGATTGGCTATTCTGAGTTGGCTGATTCTCCAACTCAACCCGCAGAGTCCGATAGAGAACACTCACACCTCACCTCACCTTGGCTCCAACCAATGCTCCATCCAGGCGAGGAACTCATCGGCATCATCATTGTTGATTGGCTATTCTGAGTTGGCCGATTCTCCAACTCAACCCGCAGAGTCCGATAGAGAACACTCACACCTCACCTCACCTTGGCTCCAACCAATGCTCCATCCAGGCGAGGAACTCATTGGCATCATCATTGTTGATTGGCTATTCTGAGTTGGCTGATTCTCCAACTCAACCCGCAGAGTCCGATAGAGAACACTCACACCTCACCTCACCTTGGCTCCAACCAATGCTCCATCCAGGCGAGGAACTCATTGGCATCATCATTGTTGATTGGCTATTCTGAGTTGGCTGATTCTCCAACTCAACCCGCAGAGTCCGATAGAGAACACTCACACCTCACCTCACCTCGGCTGCAACCGACGCTCGTGCTGATCTGGCGACTGGAATATTCCTTCAGAGAGGAGCAAGTCTGATTCCGTCCAGGCGAGGAACTCATCGGCATCATCATTGTTGATTGGCTATTCGGAGTTGGCCGATTCTCCAACTCAACCCGCAGAGTCCGATAGAGAACACTCACACCTCACCCTACCTCACCTCGGCTCCAACCGATGCTCGTGCTGATCTGGCGACTGGAATATTCCTTCAGAGAGGAGCAAGTCTGATTCCGTCCAGGCGAGGAACTCATCGGCATCATCATTGTTGATTGGCTATTCTGAGTTGGCCGATCCTCCAACTCAACCCGCAGAGTCCGACAGTGAACACTCGCACCTCACCTTACCTCGGCTCCAACCGACGCTCGTGCTGATCTGGCGACTGGAATATTCATTCAGAGGAGCAAGTCTGATTCCGTCCAGGCGAGGAACTCATCGGCATCATCATTGTTGATTTGCTATTCTGGGTTGGCCGATCCTCCAACTCAACCCGCAGAGTCCGATAGAGAACACTCACACCTCAACTCACCTTGGCTCCAACCGATGCTCCGTCCAGGCGAGGAACTCATCGGCATCATCATTGTTGATTGGCTATTCTGAGTTGGCCGTTTCTCCAACTCAACCCGCAGAGTCCGATAGAGAACACTCACACCTCACCCCACCTTGGCTCCAACCAATGCTCCGTCCAGGCGAGGAACTCATCGGCATCATCATTGTTGATTGGCTATTCTGAGTTGGCCGATCCTCCAACTCAACCCGCAGAGTCCGATAGAGAACACTCACACCTCACCTCACCTTGGCTCCAACCAATGCTCCATCCAGGCGAGGAACTCATCGGCATCATCATTGTTGATTGGCTATTCTGATTTGGCCGATTCTCCAACTCAACCCGCAGAGTCCGATAGAGAACACTCACTCCTCACCCCACCTCGGCTCCAACCAATGCTCCATCCAGGCGAGGAACTCAGCGGCATCATTATTGTTGATTGACTATTCTGAGTTGGCCGATTCTCCAACTCAACCCGCAGAGTCCGATAGAGAACACTCACACCTCACCTCACCTCGGCTCCAACCGATGCTCGTGCTGATCTGGCGACTGAAATATTCCTTCAGAGAGGAGCAAGTCTGATTCCATCCAGGCGAGGAACTCATCGGCATCATCATTGTTGATTGGCTATTCTGAGTTGGCCGATCCTCCAACTCAACCCGCAGAGTCCGACAGTGAACACTCGCACCTCACCTTACCTCGGCTCCAACCGACGCTCGTGCTGATCTGGCGACTGGAATATTCATTCAGAGGAGCAAGTCTGATTCCGTCCAGGCGAGGAACTCATCGGCATCATCATTGTTGATTGGCTATTCTGAGTTGGCCGATCCTCCAACTCAACCCGCAGAGTCCGATAGAGAACACTCACACCTCACCTCACCTCGGCTCCAACCGATGCTCCATCCAGGCGAGGAACTCATCGGCATCATCATTGTTGATTGGCTATTCTGAGTTGGCCGTTTCTCCAACTCAACCCGCCGAGTCCGATAGAGAACACTCACACCTCACCTCACCTTGGCTCCAACCAATGCTCCATCCAGGCGAGGAACTCATCGGCATCATCATTGTTGATTGGCTATTCTGAGTTGGCCGTTTCTCCAACTCAACCCGCAGAGTCCGACAGTGAACACTCGCACATCACCTCACCTAGGCTCCAACCGATGCTCGTGCTGATCTGGCGACTGAAATATTCCTTCAGAGAGGAGCAAGTCTGATTCCATCCAGGCGAGGAACTCATCGGCATCATCATTGTTGATTGGCTATTCTGAGTTGGCCGATTCTCCAACTCAACCCGCAGAGTCCGACAGTGAACACTCGCACCTCACCTTACCTCGGCTCCAACCGACGCTCGTGCTGATCTGGCGACTGGAATATTCATTCAGAGGAGCAAGTCTGATTCCGTCCAGGCGAGGAACTCATCGGCATCATTATTGTTGATTGGCTATTCTGAGTTGGCCGTTTCTCCAACTCAACCCGCAGAGTCCGATAGAGAACACTCACACCTCACCTCACCTTGGCTCCAACCGATGCTCCAACAAGGCGAGGAACTCATCGGCATCATCATTGTTGATTGGCTATTCTGAGTTGGCCGTTTCTCCAACTCAACCCGCCGAGTCCGATAGAGAACACTCACACCTCACCTCACCTTGGCTCCAACCAATGCTCCATCCAGGCGAGGAACTCATCGGCATCATCATTGTTGATTGGCTATTCTGAGTTGGCCGTTTCTCCAACTCAACCCGCCGAGTCCGATAGAGAACACTCACACCTCACCTCACCTTGGCTCCAACCAATGCTCCATCCAGGCGAGGAACTCATCGGCATCATCATTGTTGATTGGCTATTCTGAGTTGGCCGATCCTCCAACTCAACCCGCAGAGTCCGACAGTGAACACTCGCACCTCACCTTACCTCGGCTCCAACCGACGCTCGTGCTGATCTGGCGACTGGAATATTCATTCAGAGGAGCAAGTCTGATTCCGTCCAGGCGAGGAACTCATCGGCATCATCATTGTTGATTGGCTATTCTGAGTTGGCCGATCCTCCAACTCAACCCGCAGAGTCCGATAGAGAACACTCACACCTCACCTCACCTCGGCTCCAACCGATGCTCCATCCAGGCGAGGAACTCATCGGCATCATCATTGTTGATTGGCTATTCTGAGTTGGCCGATTCTCCAACTCAACCCGCAGAGTCCGATAGAGAACACTCACACCTCACCTCACCTCGGCTCCAACCGATGCTCGTGCTGATCTGGCGACTGAAATATTCCTTCAGAGAGGAGCAAGTCTGATTCCATCCAGGCGAGGAACTCATCGGCATCATCATTGTTGATTGGCTATTCTGAGTTGGCCGATCCTCCAACTCAACCCGCAGAGTCCGACAGTGAACACTCGCACCTCACCTTACCTCGGCTCCAACCGACGCTCGTGCTGATCTGGCGACTGGAATATTCATTCAGAGGAGCAAGTCTGATTCCGTCCAGGCGAGGAACTCATCGGCATCATCATTGTTGATTGGCTATTCTGAGTTGGCCGATCCTCCAACTCAACCCGCAGAGTCCGATAGAGAACACTCACACCTCACCTCACCTTGGCTCCAACCAATGCTCCATCCAGGCCAGGAACTCATCGGCATCATCATTGTTGATTGGCTATTCTGAGTTGGCCGTTTCTCCAACTCAACCCGCAGAGTCCGATAGAGAACACTCACACCTCACCTCACCTCGGCTCCAACCGATGCTTCATCCAGGCGAGGAACTCATCGGCATCATCATTGTTGATTGGCTATTCTGAGTTGGCTGATTCTCCAACTCAACCCGCAGAGTCCGATAGAGAACACTCACACCTCACCTCACCTCGGCTCCAACCGATGCTCCATCCAGGCGAGGAACTCATCGGCATCATCATTGTTGATTGGCTATTCTGAGTTGGCCGTTTCTCCAACTCAACCCGCAGAGTCCGAAAGAGAACACTCACACCTCACCTCACCTCGGCTCCAACCGATGCTCGTGCTGATCTGGCGACTGGAATATCCGTTCAGAGAGGAGCAAGTCCGATTCCATCCAGGCGAGGAACTCATCGGCATCATCATTGTTGATTGGCTATTCTGAGTTGGCCGATTCTCCAACTCAACCCGCAGAGTCCGATAGAGAACACTCACACCTCACCTCACCTTGGCTCAAACCAATGCTCCATCCAGGCGAGGAACTCATCGGCATCATCATTGTTGATTGGCTATTCTGAGTTGGCCGTTTCTCCAACTCAACCCGCAGAGTCCGATAGAGAACACTCACACCTCACCTCACCTCGGCTCCAACCGACGCTCGTGCTGATCTGGCGACTGGAATATTCCTTCAGAGAGGAGCAAGTCTGATTCCATCCAGGCGAGGAACTCATCGGCATCATCATTGTTGATTGGCTATTCTGAGTTGGCTGATTCTCCAACTCAACCCGCAGAGTCCGATAGAGAACACTCACACCTCACCTCACCTTGGCTCCAACCAATGCTCCATCCAGGCGAGGAACTCATCGGCATCATCATTGTTGATTGGCTATTCTGAGTTGGCCGTTTCTCCAACTCAACCCGCAGAGTCCGATAGAGAACACTCACACCTCACCTCACCTTGGCTCCAACCAATGCTCCATCCAGGCGAGGAACTCATCGGCATCATCATTGTTGATTGGCTATTCTGAGTTGGCCGTTTCTCCAACTCAACCCGCAGAGTCCGATAGAGAACACTCACACCTCACCTCACCTCGGCTCCAACCGATGCTCCATCCAGGCGAGGAACTCATCGGCATCATCATTGTTGTTGATTGGCTATTCTGAGTTGACCGATTCTCCAACTCAACCCGCAGAGTCTGATAGAGAACACTCACACCTCACCTCACCTTGGCTCCAACCAATGCTCCATCCAGGCGAGGAACTCATCGGCATCATCATTGTTGATTGGCTATTCTGAGTTGGCTGTTTCTCCAACTCAACCCGCAGAGTCCGATAGAGAACACTCACACCTCACCTCACCTTGGCTCCAACCAATGCTTCATCCAGGCGAGGAACTCATCGGCATCATCATTGTTGATTGGCTATTCTGAGTTGGCCGTTTCTCCAACTCAACCCGCAGAGTCTGATAGAGAACACTCACACCTCACCTCACCTCGGCTGCAACCGATGCTCCATCCAGGCGAGGAACTCATCGGCATCATCATTGTTGATTGGCTATTCTGAGTTGGCTGATTCTCCAACTCAACCCGCAGAGTCCGATAGAGAACACTCACACCTCACCTCACCTTGGCTCCAACCAATGCTCCATCCAGGCGAGGAATTCATCGGCATCATCATTGTTGATTGGCTATTCTGAGTTGGCTGTTTCTCCAACTCAACCCGCAGAGTCCGATAGAGAACACTCACACCTCACCTCACCTTGGCTCCAACCAATGCTTCATCCAGGCGAGGAACTCATCGGCATCATCATTGTTGATTGGCTATTCTGAGTTGGCCGTTTCTCCAACTCAACCCGCAGAGTCTGATAGAGAACACTCACACCTCACCTCACCTCGGCTGCAACCGATGCTCCATCCAGGCGAGGAACTCATCGGCATCATCATTGTTGATTGGCTATTCTGAGTTGGCTGATTCTCCAACTCAACCCGCAGAGTCCGATAGAGAACACTCACACCTCACCCTACCTCACCTCGGCTGCAACCGATGCTCCATCCAGGCGAGGAACTCATCGGCATCATTATTGTTGATTGGCTATTCTGAGTTGGCTGATTCTCCAACTCAACCCGCAGAGTCCGATAGAGATCACTCACACCTCACCTCACCTCGGCTGCAACCAATGCTCCATCCAGGCAAGGAACTCATCGGCATCATCATTGTTGATTGGCTATTCTGAGTTGGCTGATTCTCCAACTCAACCCGCAGAGTCCGATAGAGAACACTCACACCTCACCTCACCTCGGCTGCAACCAATGCTCCATCCAGGCGAGGAACTCATCGGCATCATCATTGTTGATTGGCTATTCTGAGTTGGCTGATTCTCCAACTCAACCCGCAGAGTCCGACAGAGAACACTCACACCTCACCCTACCTCACCTCGGCTCCAACCGATGCTCGTGCTGATCTGGCGACTGGAATATTCCTTCAGAGAGGAGCAAGTCAGGACCATTCCACTAATGTGAGAAGGAACTCATTTGTCTCAGTTTCATGGAGAGAGAGACTATCTTCTGAGATGAAGATTGTCATCAGAGTGTTTTAATTTTCAAGACAGTACTGAGGAAGAATGATTCGATCATCACGATGACTGCGCTCCATCTTGAGAGATAAGCCGGTGTCGCACCAACGGGCTGGAAGTAGTCTGTCAACAACAACTAATTGCATTGCTTGGAATTAGTCGATTAAAACTCACCACGAGAATGAAATCTTGATTGAATTGCATCCAATTGAGTTGATTTATGAACTTTATCTCACTTGAAATGGGACATTAAATCTTACGTCTCAGGTTTCCTTGACGTACAGCCAACTTGATGTGCCAGACCAGTCGATTACACATTCATTCAAATGACTTTCCAGCTCCAGAACTACATTTCCATTGAATGATGCCACCACTTCTCTCCCTAATCACATGGGAGTCAGAAACATCATCCTAATCTGATAATTGGGTCGATTGTATGGCTTCCAGGACTCGACCTCTTCTCTGAGCCGTGATTCGAGCTTCAGTACAGATCACGTCACCACTGAGGCTCAGGGAGCAAGGACATCAATCATGATTCATGACGTTCACATGATTCCGGTTGTGGAAGAAATAATAACACTGCTCATTCAAATCTAACCGCAGGCGGCGTTATTTGGTGCGATTCAGAGCAGGCCAGAAGACAGAAACAGCAGAGAAGCGGAATTACCCTTCACTACCAGCATGATACACGGCCCCCTTGAACTCTGGCTGTCGAGACTTGCCCCCCCCCCTTCTCAGGGGAAGACTCGTTGTGAATGAATGAATATTAGGGTTTTAAGGCGCATCGACAGCGAGGTCATTTAGCGCCTGTCAAAATAAGTTGCAACAAAAGGTGAGAAGTGTTATATAAAGGTGGAAGTGAAATTTAGATGAGAACACCTCAATATATATTAAACTAAGACTAAACTATGTCTAAAGTGTCTAGAGACGTTATACACTAATTTGTTAAAACCGAACATGTGTGTGCTGTAAAGCACACCCATGGGACTAGGATGAGAACGTTTTGTTACTTGTTCTCAGTTCAAACTCGCATTCAAATAAGAGTGGAGGAACGACAAACCATAATAAATATATGTTGAAATATGGTTAGGTTTAAAATATTCCTGAAGTCTATCCCAAGAGATCGACATCAAGAATAAGTATCAAATGTCAAGAAGTAGTATACTGGAAGAAGATGATTGCACAAACAACGTAATCTTGATCAGACATGTATATGTCCTAATTGGGGCAGTTTGAAAAATGATACTGGTAACACGACGACTTCATCGTCTCACGCAAACAACGACGCAGATCCACGAGCATGTCAAATGAGATCCAATAGGTTCGATAATCTTAGAAAGCTGAATATGGTATCTATCGATTTTGAATTATTCCCTAAAATCTTTGGCATTGTGTCTTCCATACGAAGCTGTCTCCTCAGAGCAGTATATTTCTGACACTCGAGTAATATGAGTCGAACAGTTAAAATCTCGTTACAAATCTCACATCTGAGGACGATTTTTTCGGGGGTGAAAAGATAGGAATGAGTTAAAAGTGTGTGTCCACTCGCAGACGAGTGAGAACCACTTCCTCCCTCCGTGAACCTCGGGTTGAAGATTCCCAAGCACTAACAGTTGGCTTTATTTCTTCCAGCTTGTTGTTGGTCTCCCTGTCCCACTCTATTTGGAAACGAGATTTGAAAAGTAGTTTGAAATACGCCTTGAAATCATTGGAAGGTACTCTCGGGTTATCAATATCTTCTTTCTCCGTCGCTTCTTTGGCAGCCGTGTCCGCCAACTCATTACCACCAATCCCCACGTGTCCAGGTACCCAGCAGAATACTACACTGACATCCTGACGGCCAATAAAATGAACTAGTACATTCATGTGAAAAACTCGGTGGAATTTATTGAAGGAGTGAAGAACCTGAGACTGGTCAAAGGTGACGTTTCAGTCAGCTTGGATGAGGTCCCGCTATTCAGCAATGTGCCTGTCAATAAGGCTATGAGGGTATTCAGGGAGAAGGAGAAATTCCACCACCGCGTTACTACCACATGCAAGTGGCGTAACGGATAGAATAGGACGCATGCTGAAAAAGCATAATATTAAAACTATTTCATAGCCGTGATAATAAGCCACAAAGTAAATTCAGATCGGCAAAAGACAAGATACATCCAATCTCTCCTTTACTTTAAACAATGCAGCATGCCAGAACTTTCAATCATATATTAAACTAATAGCTGTGCCTAGTTCCTAGTTCTTTGAATCTTTCCATAATAATTAGGCCTATCCATTTGATCTCAATTCATTATCTTTCTTCAATTCTTTATTATTGATGTTATCAATACTATATTTATATTTAGCCTTAGAATAATTGACGAAACCAATATTTTTACTATGTGATAATCGACGGTGAATAAAGAGACAATACAATACATTTGGGGTCATGTGGGGTGTATAAAGTACCATGCGAGTGTGACCTTGTTTATAATGATCAAACTGATAAAAAAAACACTTTCGATCGACTCAAACTAAATAAGTACCATGAATGGACCAAGAATTCAAGATTGTCTGCCATCGCCAAACATCATACAGAAGAGGAGCACAATATTCTATATGAAGAATCTGTAGTATTGGATCGCCAAGAAAAACGGTGGCCGAGGGCGATAAGTGAAGCCTTTGAAACTATTCAACAGCCACCTAATTTCAATGGTGGAGATTGTGGATATAGATACCTCCTGATCGCCCGGCTGGACCACTGCACTTGGTGAATTGAATTAATGAATGAATATTAGGGTTTTAAGGCGCATCAAGAGCGAAGTCATTTAGCGCCTGTCAAAATAAGTTGCTGATCAAAAAGGTTGTGGTACTTGATATTGTGCACCTCATCATATTCATATAGTGGTCCCCAAATGGAGTCGAGAGAGTGGAAAACCAAGTTGTTATTGTGGGCCCTGATTTAGTGATCCTCAGTATGGTGAACCTCAACATTTGTGTATTGTGGTCCTTGATTTACTGATCCCCATTCGGTCGACGACCACATTCATATAGTGGGCCTCAGTTTTCTGAGCCTAGAAAATGCCCGACAGCCAAGTGGTGATTGTGAGCCTTGATTTTCTGATCCTCAATATTCTACGTCAGAGCCTCGTGTATACATCAGCGATCCGTGTTTCTTTTGAGAACTAATATGTTGGCCCCTGCTTTCAGGCATCTTGCGTGGCAGTAGTGTTATATGAGATGCATCTTTCCACAGTAAAGTCAAGGAATTAAATACACAATAATAATTGGATTTCTGTCTATATCTGTACTATTGAAGAAGATCATGTATTACTTCATTGTGCAAATCTAGTTTACAGAATCACAACTATCGTTGGTCACGTCTTGAATCTTGAGCAATGTTATTACGGATTCACTACGTTTATAGGCCTACTTCACAATATAGACTGAAAATATACGAGAAATATATTACAATATCGTGAAAATGTAGATAATTAGGTGCAATTCTTAATTTGTCTGTATTTTATCTTTCAATATATTTCCTAATTCAACTTATTTTTAACATTCATGTTTCACAGTATAGTTAATTCAAACCAAACTTCATTTTTGGACTAAGACACAAATATACTTCAAAACAGTACAGAATCCGGCCTAATTTTATTTGTGGAGGTAACTCACCCATGATGAATCAATTGCTGAAGTATAAATGGTAAAATGCGATCAAATTTCGTGGAAACTCGTAAAATGTCCGTCATTTTGATATTAAACTGAATAATGAGCAGCGGTAGACATACGCTATTCATTACTCATCAGTGGAAAAATGTGATCGATAGTGGGATAGTTGAAATGAGGTCAGTTCCGTCTGGGATTATCGCTATATCGTACCAACAGAATAGTTATTCATTCATTCCATTTATTTATCTCTACAAGTAGTTTGGAACACGTGGTAGATTGATGATGAGATATGTGCAAAATAAACTTAAGACTAGGTAAAACTAACTAAGCATATGGAATAATGGGACAGAATAATGAGATTGGAATCAAATAAGAATAGTGAACCTTCTCTCATTATGCTGACCAATCTTCAATCCTTCTCTCTAATCTTTCTATAAACTTTCTCAATTCTGTCTCTTCTCCATTTTCATAAATATTTCCAAATCATTCCACTCCCTCCGGTTCTGTTTGAGAAGGCAAACTTGCCTATGTCCCTCTTACAATTTTAGCTGGTACTCTCTTGATTGCCATGCGATGTTCTGTAATTGTAATGTGTTTTGTCTTCAACAATTTTAACATGTATCTCTCTCAACCCATCTTTGCCTTGCCAAGCTCTATTAAAATCAGAAAGTCTATCAATTTTCCTTCATTGTTCAAATGTTATATAATTCGAGGCTTCAGGTGGAAAACTACGATGCAAAAATGTATTGCATCGCAATTTTTGTAAATGTAGAATGCAGTTTCAAAACTCTACTGGTCAAACGCGAAATATGCGTTGTAAGATAAGCGAGATATCCGAATGAGGTATACAAATCGTTGAAGTAGTTCTATCCTTGCTACTTCATCGACTCTGGTATTCTACACACCTTGATATCTGAATAAGGTACATGAGTCGTTAAAGTAGTTCTACCCTTGTCACTTCATCGTCTCTGGTATTCTACACACCTTGATGCATATACAAGAAATTCATTGTTAGGCAAATATTGAATCTAGAAGGCAGTGAATGTCGGCAACCCAAGAATGTCATCATTAGATGAGCGTAGCGAAGTCTCCATCCTACTCTTATAGGGCTTTGTCCGTGTTTTTTTTTTTGTTTTTGTAAGCACTACAGGTCGCAGGGGTTGACTGATCAACATAAAACTTTTGTGTACACGCAAACTCATCCAACTTAGAACTGTATAGTTTTTGTGATGAATCGGAGGAACCGATTTTGAGAAAAATCATCTTAAAGTTTCTAAAAACCTCGTAAGATTTTGTTGGGTGGACAATGTTGAAAAATAAAATCTCTCCAAATGAGATGAAATTTTCTTCAGATATGTATACATAGATTTAACACATCATCACGATTTGGTAGGCAATTCCAATCAGCCGTTTTGAGGAAAAAAAAAGAAATAACTCATAATATTCATCAAATACATCATACAAATTGTGACATAATTAGGTTGTCGAGATTCACTGCTTTCTAGATTCAAGAGTTGACCAACATGAAGTATTTTTTATATGCGTCAAGGTGTGTAGAATACCAGAGTCAATGAAGTGGCAAGAGTAGAACTACTTCAACGACTTTTAAAGTGTATTCAGATATCAAGATTTGTAGAATACCATAGTCGATAAAGTAGCAAGGGTAGAACTACTTCAACGACTTTTATACATTATTTGGATATCTCGCTCATCTTACAACGCATATTTCGCGTTTGGCCAGTTATTGATGAGCGTAGAGAAGTCTCCATCCCACTCTTATAGGGCTTTGTCTGTGTGTTTTTTTTTATTGTAAGCACTCCCCAGGTCGCAAGGGTTGACTGATGAACATGAAACTTTTTTGTACACGCGAACTCATCCAACTTAGAACTGTATAGTTTTTGGAAAGAATCGGTCTGACCGATTTTGAGAAAAATCATCTCAAAGTTTCTAAAAACCTCATAAGATTTGGCTGGGCGGAAAATGTTGAGAGATAAAATCTCTCCAAATGGGATGAAATTTTCTCTAAATGTGTATACATAGATTCTACACATTTTCACAATCTTGTGAACAATTCTGATCAGCCGTTCCGAAGAAAAAAAACAAAATAACTGATAATATTCATAAAATATATCATAAAAATTGTGACAGAATTAAATTGTCAAGGTTCACTGCTTTCTAGATTCAAGAGTAGCCCAACAATGGAGTATTTTTTATATGCGTCAAGGTGTGTAGAATACCAGAGTCAATGAAGTGGCAAGAGTAGAACTACCTTAACGACTTTTATAGCTTATTCAGATATCAAGGTGTGTAGAATACCAGAGTCGATAAAGTAGCACGGGTAGAACTACTTCAAGGACTTTTAAACCTTATTCAGATATCTCGCTCATCTTACAACGCATATTTCGCGTTTGACTAGTTTAAAAAAACAGTTGTTTTGATTTTTTTTTCGAAACGGCTGATTAGAATTGCATACAAAATCGTGATGATGTGTAAAATCTATGTATCCACATTCAGAGCAAATTTCAATTCGTTAGAAAAGATTTTATTTCTCAACATTTTCCACCCGGCCAAATCTTATGGGGTTTTTACAAATTTTGAGATGATCATTCTCAAAATCAGTTCAACCGATTCATTCCAAAAACTATACAGTTCCAAGTTGGATGAGTTTACGTATATAAAAGAAGTTTCATGTTGATCAGTCAACTCCTGCGACCTGTGGAGTGCTTACAAAGAAAAAAAAACAGACAAAGCGCTATAAGAGTGGGATGAAGACTTTGTTTGCCACGCCCATCTGATTATCACGTTGATACCATATTGACTTCTAATACAAATTCTAGTAACTAGTCAAACGCGAAATTTGCGTTGTAAGATGAACGAGATATCTGAATAAGGTATATTAAGTGTCCTTCATTTGCTACTTCATCTTCTCTGTTCATCTACACACCTTGACAAATATGAGAGATATTTAATTCTTGGGCAAATATCGAATCTAGGAAGCAGTGAATCTTGGCAAACCAATTCTGCTCTTGATCATTTTCATAAGATAAGCGTAGCGAAGTCTCCATCCCACTATTATAGGGGTTTGTCTGTGTGTTTTTTTTTTGTAAGCACTCCACAGGTCGCAGGGTTGACTGATCAACATGATTTTTTTTTGTGCACCGAAACTTATCCAACTTGGAACTGTATAGTTTTTGGGATGAATCGGTTGAACCGATTTTGAGAATCATCATCTCAAAGTTTTTAAAAACCCCATGAGATTTGGCTGGGCGGAAAATGTTGAAAAATAAAATCTCTCCAAATGGAATGAAACTCTCTCTGAATGTGTATACATGTAATTCATACATTATTACGTTTTTGTAAGCAATTCTGATCAGTCGTTTTGGAGAAAAAAAAATAAAATTACTGATTGATGAGCGTAGCGAAGTCTCCATGTGTTTTTTTTTTCTTTTTTGTAAGCACTCCACAGGTTTCAGGGGTTGACTGATCAACATGAAACTTCTTTCATATACGCAAACTCATCCAACTTAGAACTGTATAGTTTTTGGAATGAATCGGTCGGATCGATTTTGAGAAAAATCATCTCAAAGTTTCTAAAAACCCCATAAGATTTGGCTGAGCAGAAGATGTTGAAAAATGAAATCTCTCCAAACAAGATGAAATTGTTTCTGAATGTGTATACATGGATCTCACACTTCATTACGATTTTGTATACAATTCTGATCAGTCGTTTTGAAGAGAAAAAAAACTGCTAATATTCATAAAATATATCATACAAACTGTAAAAAAAAAAAAGAAAATGTGACAGAATTGGGTTGCCGAAATTCACTGCATTCTAGATTCAATATTTGCCCAACAATGAAAGTGACAAGGGTAGAACTACTTTAACGACTTTCAGAGCTTATTCAGATATCAAGGTGTGTAGAATACCAAAGTCGATTAAGTAGCAAGGGTAGAACTACTTCAAGGACTTTTATACCTTATTCAGTCAGATATCTCGCTCATCTTACAACGCATATTTCGCGTGTGACTAGTATATTTGATGGATAAAAACAGTTATTTGAATGCTCCTCTTCACAACGACTGGTTTGAATTGCTTACAAAATGATGGTCATGTGTTTCGTTCATGTGTTAACATTCAGAGAATTTTCTCTTCGGAGAGATTTCATTTTTTGAAATTTTCCCACCCAGCCTAATTCTATGATTTTTTTTAAAAACTTTGACATGATATTTCTCGAAATCTATCCAACCGATTCCTTCCAAAAACTATACAGTTCCAAGTTGTGAAAGTTTGCCCGTATAAAAAAGTGTCACGTTGATCAGTTCAACCATTTGACCTGTGCAGTGCTTACAAACAAACAAGAACACACAGACAAAGCTGTATGAGAGTGAGATGGAATTTTCACCACGCTCATCTAATGAGTATATTTCAACTATGGTATCTGAAGAATATTTTGACTTGACGCCCATTTTGGACCAATCAATGCTGATAAACGATAGGCGAGGAAATCAATTGAGAGACAGTATTTATTCAACAAACATTTGATAACACAGACGAAAATTATATTCTGATGCTATTGTGAACAAGCAAATGCATGTAGTAACTAGTCAAACGTGAAATATGCGTTGTAAGATGAGCGAGATATCCGAATGAGGTATACAAGTCGTTTAAGTTGTTCTACCCATGCTACTTTATCGACTCTGGTATTCTACACACCTTGATATCTGAATGAGCTATGAAAGTCGATGAAGTGGTTCTACCCTCACCGAGGGTAGCGAGATATCTGAATGAGGTATAAAAGTCGTGAAAGTAGTTTTATCCTTGCTGATTTATCGACTCTGGGATTCTACACACCTTGATATCTGAATGAGGTGTATAAGTCGTCAAAGTAGTTCTACTCTTGCCACTCAATTGACTCTGGTATTCTACACACCTTGATATCTGAGTAAGCTATGAAAGTCGATGAAGTGGTTCTACCCTCACCGAGGTTAGCGAGATATCTGAATGAGGTATAAAAGTCGTAAAAGTAGTTTTATCCTTGCTGATTTATCGACTCTGGGATTCTACACACCTTGATATCTGAATAAGGTATATAAGTCGTTAAAGTAGTTCTACTCTCGCCACTTAATCGACTCTGGTATTCTACACACCTTGATATCTGAATAAGCTATGAAAGTCGATGAAGTGGTTCTACCCTCACCAAGGGTAGCGAGATATCTGAATGAGGTATAAAAGTCGTGGAAGTAGTTTTATCCTTGCTGATTTATCGACTCTGGGATCCTACACACCTTGATATCTGAATAAGCTATGAAAGTCGATGAAGTGGTTCTACCCTCACCGAGGGTAGCGAGATATCTGAATGAGGTATAAAATTCGTGAAAGTAGTTTTATCCTTGCTGATTTATCGACTCTGGGATTCTACACACCTTTATATCTGAATAAGGTATATAAGTCCTTGAAGTGGTTCTACCCTCACCGAGGGTAGCAAGATATCTGAATGAGGTATAAAAGTCGTGGAAGTAGTTTTATCATTGCTGATTTATCGACTCTGGGATTCTACACACCTTGATATCTGAATAAGGTATATAAGTCGTCAAAGTAGTTCTACTCTTGCCACTCAATTGACTCTGGTATTCTACACGCCTTGATATCTGAGTAAGCTATGAAAGTCGATGAAGTGGTTCTACCCTCACCGAGGGTAGCAAGATATCTGAATGAGGTATAAAAGTCGTGGAAGTAGTTTTATCCTTACTGATTTATCGACTCTGGGATTCTACACACCTTGATATCTGAATAAGGCATATAAGTCGTTAAAGTAGTTCTACTCTCGCCACTTAATCGACTCTGGTATTCTACACACCTTGATATCTGAATAAGCTATGAAAGTCGATGAAGTGGTTCTACCCTCACCAAGGGTAGCGAGATATCTGAATGAGGTATAAAATTCGTGAAAGTAGTTTTATCCTTGCTGATTTATCGACTCTGGGATTCTACACACCTTTATATCTGAATAAGGTATATAAGTCCTTGAAGTGGTTCTACCCTCACCGAGGGTAGCAAGATATCTGAATGAGGTATAAAAGTCGTAAAAGTAGTTTTATCCTTGCTGATTTATCGACTCTGGGATTCTACACACCTTGATATCTGAATAAGGTATATGAGTCGTTAAAGTAGTTCTACTCTCGCCACTTAATCGACTCTGGTATTCTACACACCTTGATATCTGAGTAAGCTATGAAAGTCGATGAAGTGGTTCTACCCTCACCGAGGGTAGCGAGATATCTGAATGAGGTATGAAAGTCGTGGAAGTAGTTTTATCCTTGCTGATTTATCGACTCTGGTATTCTACACACCTTGATATCTGAGTAAGCTATGAAAGTCGATGAAGTGGTTCTACCCTCACCGAGGGTAGCGAGATATCTGAATGAGGTATGAAAGTCGTGGAAGTAGTTTTATCCTTGCTGATTTATCGACTCTGGGATTCTACACACCTTGATATTTGAATGAGGTATATAAGTCCTTGAAGTGGTTCTACCCTCACCGAGGGTAGCGAGATATCTGAATGAGGTATGAGAGTCGTGAAAGTAGTTTTACCCTTGCTGATTCATCGACTCTGGTATTCTACACACCTTGATATCTGAATGAGGTATATAATTCCTTGAAGTGGTTCTACCCTCACCGAGGGTAGCGAGATATCTGAATGAGGTATAAAAGTCGTGGAAGTAGTTTTACCCCTGCTGATTCATCGACTCTGGTATTCTACACACCTTGATATCTGAATAAGCTTTGAAAGTCGATGAAGCGATTCTACCCTCACCGAGGGTAGCGAGATATCTCAATGAGGTATAAAAGTCGTGGAAGTAGTTTTACCCTTGCTGATTTATCGACTCTGGGATTCTACACACCTTGATATCTGAATAAGGTATATAAGTCATTGAAGTGGTTCTACCCTCACCGAGGGTAGCGAGATATCTGAATGAGGTATAAAAGTCGTGGAAGTAGTTTTATCCTTGCTGATTTATCGACTCTGGTATTCTACACACCTTGATATCTGAATAAGCTATGAAAGTCGATGAAGTGGTTCTACCCTCACCGAGGGTAGCAAGATATCTGAATGAGGTATAAGAGTCGTGGAAGTAGTTTTACCCTTGCTGATTTATCGACTCTGGGATTCTACACACCTTGATATCTGAATAAGGTATATAAGTCATTGAAGTGGTTCTACCCTCACCGAGGGTAGCGAGATATCTGAATGAGGTATAAAAGTCGTGGAAGTAGTTTTATCCTTGCTGATTTATCGACTCTGGTATTCTACACACCTTGATATCTGAATAAGCTATGAAAGTCGATGAAGTGGTTCTACCCTCACCAAGGGTAGCGAGATATCTGAATGAGGTATAAAAGTCGTGGAAGTAGTTTTATCCTTGCTGATTTATCGACTCTGGGATTCTACACACCTTGATATCTGAATAAGCTATAAAAGTCGTTGAAGTAGTTCTACTCTCGCCACTTAATCGACTCTGGTATTCTACACACCTTGATATCTGAATAAGCTATGAAATTCGATGAAGTGGTTCTACCCTCACCGAGGGTAGCGAGATATCTGAATGAGGTATGAAAGTCGTGGAAGTAGTTCTACCGTTGCTACTTTATCGACTCTGGTATTCTACACACCTTGATATCTGAATAAGCTATGAAATTCGATGAAGTGGTTCTACCCTCACCGAGGGTAGCGAGATATCTGAATGAGGTATAAAAGTCGTGGAAGTAGTTTTATCCTTGCTGATTTATCGACTCTGGTATTCTACACACCTTGATATCTGAATAAGCTATGAAAGTCGATGAAGTGGTTCTACCCTCACCAAGGGTAGCGAGATATCTGAATGAGGTATAAAAGTCGTGGAAGTAGTTTTATCCTTGCTGATTTATCGACTCTGGGAACCTACACACCTTGATATCTGAATAAGCTATGAAAGTCGATGAAGTGGTTCTACCCTCACCGAGGGTGGCGAGATATCTGAATGAGGTATAAAAGTCGTGGAAGTAGTTTTACCCTTGATGATTTATCGACTCTGGGATTCTACACACCTTGATATCTGAATAAGCTATGAAAGTCGATGAAGTGGTACCACCCTCACCGAGGGTAGCAAGATATCTGAATGAGGTATAAAAGTCGTGGAAGTAGTTTTATCCTTGCTGATTTATCGACTCTGGGATCCTACACACCTTGATATCTGAATAAACTATGAAAGTCGATGAAGTGGTTCTACCCTCACCAAGGGTAGCGAGATATCTGAATGAGGTATAAAAGTCGTGGAAGTAGTTTTATCCTTGCTGATTTATCGACTCTGGGATCCTACACACCTTGATATCTGAATAAGCTATGAAAGTCGATGAAGTGGTTCTACCCTCACCGAGGGTAGCGAGATATCTGAATGAGGTATAAAAGTCGTGGAAGTAGTTTTATCCTTGCTGATTTATCGACTCTGGTATTCTACACACCTTGATATCTGAATAAGCTATGAAAGTCGATGAAGTGGTTCTACCCTCACCGAGGGTAGCGAGATATCTGAATGAGGTATGAAAGTCGTGGAAGTAGTTTTATCCTTGCTGATTTATCGACTCTGGTATTCTACACACCTTGATATCTGAATAAGCTATGAAAGTCGATGAAGTGGTTCTACCCTCACCGAGGGTAGCGAGATATCTGAATGAGGTATAAAAGTCGTGGAAGTAGTTTTACCCTTGCTGATTCATCGACTCTGGGATTCTACACACCTTGATATCTGAATAAGCTATGAAAGTCGATGAAGTGGTTCTACGCTCACCGAGGGTAGCAAGATATCTGAATGAGGTATAAAAGTCGTGGAAGTAGTTTTATCCTTGCTGATTTATCGACTCTGGTATTCTACACACCTTGATATCTGAATAAGCTATGAAAGTCGATGAAGTGGTTCTACCTTCACCGAGGGTAGCGAGATATCTGAATGAGGTATAAAAGTCGTGGAAGTAGTTTTACCCTTGCTGATTTATCGACTCTGGGATTCTACACACCTTGATATCTGAATAAGGTATATAAGTCCTTGAAGTGGTTTTTCCCTTGTTACTCAATCGACTCTGGTATTCTACACATTTTCATGCATTTACAAATACTTCATTGTTAAGCAAATATTGAATCTAGAAGACAGTGAATTTCGGCAACTCAAGACTGTCATTATTTTTATGATATTTTTGATGAAAAAAACCCGTTGTTTCGATTGTTTTCCTCAAAACGGCTGATTAGAATCGCATACAAAATGATGATAATATGTAAAATCTATGTGTTCACATTCGGAGAGAATTGTATCTCGTTTGGAGGTATTTTATTTTCACAACATTTTCCGCCTAGCCAGTCTCGTGGGGTTTTTAGAAACTTAGGGATGATTTTTCTCGAAATCGGTCCGACCGATTCATTCCAAAAACTTCACAGTTCTGAGTTGGATAAGTCTGCGTGTACAAAAAAGTTTCATGTCGATCAGTAAACCCCTGCGACCTGTGGAGTGCTTACAAACATAAACACACAGACAAAGCCCTATAAGAGTGGGCTGGAGGCTTTGCTACGATCATCTTATGAACTAATTTCTCTGATATCACAATGAGAAGTTGGCCAATATCGTGAATTATTCATTTCGAATCATTCATTCATCATATCAACGTGTTATGCCTGGTTTGGTCACAATTTATAAGATGAAATCGCGTAATAATTCAGTGACGATGCTGTATCCATGTGTTTACGCTGGCCTCGCACATGATCGGAAATTGAGAATATTTGTTACCTTTATCTTGAGTCATGTTAGTGACGTTATTGTCGTTCATTTTACCTCTCTCATCTCGGAGCATGAACGGTTCAAGTCATGTGCATTGCACCTCCGCACATGAGGGAGTATGGAGCGTTCCGAAATTGCGTATAGGCCTGCGTGTACTTTATTTGTATTCAAGCCACACAAATTGGTGTCAGTGCTACCCTAGTTCTGCCACGAATTAACTTACATTGTCGATAAATATTCCAATCACGGTGATGTCCATAGACAGGGCCAACCCGATCGAGTATATTACTTCGATCATTTCCGGGTCTCAGTATTGGAACTTGGAATATTTTAATTATTCTCAAATGTTTTTCCAAGCACCTTTCATTTCTCTATTTTCTGAATGTTCCATATTTTGATTCAATATGATCAACTTGCTCAGTACATAGCCTCAATCAGGGTGATTATATTCTCATCAACTTCTTCCCCATGAGTTGTCAAAATTTCATATTAATGAAAATGCCCAATTTTGTCTCTCTCGCTATATCAAGTGATAGTTATAGATGAGTGTATGCTGTGTAGTCATTATTTATGCCCATATCTTGAAAGATGTTATGACCAAATTCACCTGTTGTTTCACTGGAACGTCGTCGCTCAACTTCCTTATCACCTCACTTCGAGCAGCTTTGAGTAGAAAAGTCAACCAAATACACGTTAAAATACTGTTAAGGAATTGTTTAACAATTTTTAAACAGTTTTAAAAATCATACAATTATAATAACCTACTGGTGGTCAACCAGGAAGCTATTGAAATCATATGACCCAACAGCTGGTATAGCTGGGAGATGTCGATCATGCAGTACAATTTCCTGTCAATTTGGGGTGCGATCCACAAGTCTAGAAATGTGTGACTGTACGAAAGATATCAACAAATAAAACTGTTCAAGAAGATCTTCCTCTCTGGAGTAATGGGTAGCGCGCGTCAGACCGGCAATCTGGAGATCCGGGTTCAAGTCCCGGGGGAGGTCGCAATTTTTAAACAGTTTTAAAAATCATACAATTTCAATAACCCACTGGTGGTCAACCAGGAAGCTATTGAAATCATATAAAATCATATATATATATATATATATATATATATATATATATATATATATATATATATATATATATTCATTGTATATCATGTATATTTCATGTATTGTATATATATATATATATATATATATATATATATATATATATATATATATATATATATATATATACAATACATGAAATATACATGAAATACAATGAATATATATATATATATATATATATATATATATATATATATATATATATATATATATATATATATATATATGATTTCAATGGCTATATATATATATATATGTATATATATATATATATATATATATATATATATATATATATATATATATATATATATATATATATATATATATATATATATAAATATATATATATATATATATATATGTTTTGTTGAAAGCGTTCACGACTCAATATGTCATTGATAATCAAATCTTAATGGATAATTAAAAGTCGCGTTGACGAATAAATATTTATTTGATTGCCCGACGTTTCGACTACAATATAGTGGTCATTTTCGAGGGCTAAAAATGAAAATAATTATATAAATGATAAATAATAGGAACCAAGAAACAGATTCTTATGCAGAAAAACACATCTTCAATGAATGTCTTGAAAGGTGTAATTGATGAGCGTAGCGAAGTCTCCATCCCACTCTTATAGGGCTTTGTCTGTGTTTTTTTTTTTTTTTTTTTTTTTTTTTGTAAGCACTCCACAGGTCGCAAGGGTTGACTGATCAACATGAAACTTTTTTTGTACACGCAAACTCATCTAACTTAGAACTGTATAGTTTTTGGAATGAATCGGTCAGACCGATTTTGAGAAAAATCATCTCAAAGTTTCTAAAAACCCCATAAGATTTGGCTGGGCAGAAAATGTTGGAAAATGAAACCTCTCCAAATAGGATGAAATTTTCTCTAAATGTGTAAACATGGATTTTACACATTATTACGATTTTTTAAGCAATTCTGATCAGTCGTTTTGAAGAAAAAAATAAAAATAACTGATAATATTCATCAAATATATCATACAAATTGTTACAGAATTAAGTTGTTGAGATTCACTGCTTTCTAGATTCAAGAGTTGACCAACAATGAAGTATTTTTTATATGCGTCAAGGTGTGTAGATTACCAGAGTCAATAAGGTTTCAAGATTAGAACTACTTTTACGACTTTTATAGCTTATTCAGATATCAAGGTGTGTAGAATACCAGAGTCGTTAAAGTAGCAAGGGTAGAACTACTTCAACGACTTTTATACCTTATTAGGATATCTCGCTCATCTTACAACGCATATTTCGCGTTTGACTAGTAAATATAACAATAAAATGAAAATAAAAATAAGCTTTGCACATCTATGAATCTAGATGACTATATCACAGTGTCCTAGATCACACATGCTGGGCTAGGTTATCAGATTGATCCTACTCCTCAAATAGTATGGTCCCCTTCCTTCATTCATGGTTCCATCTGCTTCAAGAACAATCCTGTCTGTTAGTCTGGGCTGATATCGCAATTCGCCAAGTGCAGTGGTCCAGCTAGGCGACAGGGTATATCCACAATCTTCGCCATTGAAATTATGTGGATGTTTTATAATTTCAATGGCTTCGCTTATCGCCCTCGGCCACCGCTTTTCTTGGCGATCCAATACTACAGATTCTTCGTATAGAATATTGTGTTTCTCTTCTATATGATGTTTAGCAATGGCAGACAATCTTGAATTCTTGGTCCGTTCATGGTACTTATGTTGTTTGAGTCGATCAGAAGTGGGTTTTTTAGTTTGACCAATGTAAACAAGGCCACACTCGCACGGCACTTTATATACCCCACATGACTCCAGATGTATATTGTCCTTTACTGATCTGAATTTACTTTGTAGTTTATTATCGGGAGTATAAATAGTTTCAATATTATGCTTTTTCAGCATGCGTCCTATTCTATCGGTTATGCCACTTGCATATGGTAGTAACGCGGTATACAGACACTATATATATATATATATATATATATATATATATATATATATATATATATATATATATATATATATATATATATATATATATATATATATATTCATATAGTCATATCTATATATATATATATATATATATATATATATATATATATATATATATATATATATATATATATATATATATATATATGTATGAAAATATATATAGGCCTACAGAATGCGGACAGCCCATCCCAGAACCAGTTATTTTGTATCCACAGTCACTGATTGCAGTTTGTATTTCCTCAGGTTCCCCACACTGGGGTCACAACATGGATACAATGGGAAGCAGTACAGACACGCAAGGTGAGTTTTTTCACGATACAATCACAACTATTGGCTCATGTCAGCATTGGTTTCGCCGTCCAGTCTCGATATACTCTGTAGATTCCATATCCTGATCTTCCAACTCGATCATTTCATTTCATTTTTCATTTCTATTTCTTATTTTTTTTTTTCTATTGTCACAAATTGAATTATACAATAAAGTGATACAGTTTCAACTCTCGTCCACTAAGCCCTGAATGGCTTATCTGTGGTTTAAACGATGAAAAACAAAACACTAAAATACACTGTGATTTACTATGCTAATATTCAATAAACTCATATTAAAACATAATTCACTTCGATGGGTTAAATGATAATGAGCATGAAAATGAAAATAAGGCAACCAATTGGAAACTAATTCTAGGATTTCCATATTGTATCAACATATGCTGTGATTGACCCTAACAAAAATTAAAATTAATGACAAAAAATATGCGGTACCATAAGTAATTGATGCAGACACTAAACTATGTGAAATTAAGTGAATTTATGATGAAAGCTCTAATTTCTTTTTTAATTTGAGCATATCTATTCATTTTTCCCAACTCAACAGGAATGTCATTGAATATTGAAGGTATTGCATATTCTAATCTACTTTTACCATTTTTGTTATTGAAAAGAGGTAATCGGAATAATTCAAGTTTTTGGAGCCTGGTATTAAATGGAGTGTCAACTGGTGTTTTATATAAGTCAGAAAAATGATATCTAAGAATGAATCTATACTTGAACAAGTAAATAACTGGTAAGACATTTAAACACTGAAAAATTCCAACTGTATCATGATGGAGAGATCCTAATCTATGAGGAGGTACAATACTTTTAACAATTCTAGTTTGAACGAATTCTATCAAATCAAATAAAATTCAAATTCAAATTCAAAATTCATTTTATTCTGTTCCAAGAATTACATTGTACATGGATTGGTATACAAAACAAAAACGAAACAAAAATAATATAGAACAGAAGCCCGCTTAAGAATCTAATATTCTTGTGTGCGGGCTGACAGTAAGTTATAATACAATAATAGATTTTTAGTAGCTGAAAATTTAGGAAACAAAGACATGAAATGAACAAATAGGTGTTAATTATATAATTGTAGTAAACGATTATGGAATTATGAACCAAGGACATTAATAAATAGATGTTAGTATATCAACATGAAAAAAAAAAAATGCGAATAGAGTAGGTATCACCCCTAAATAAATTAAACATTCTGAAATATCTCTCTCTAGTTGAAATAACAGAAAAACAAGTCACGTATAAGTTTTTATTGAGTGATTAATTGATTATTGATATAAATGAAAGAAACTGAACGACTTAATTACGATGAATCTAATAATATAAGGATAAGGGCTATATGAAAAATGCGTAAACAGCTGAAAATTAATTCCTGTATACTAGTTTAGAACAAAACTGGCCGCCAGATAATTTCAGCCAATCGTGTAACTGTTGTTTGTAGATATAAATACTTGTAATATTTCGTATGTGCAACGGAATCCTATTGAATAAGTGGGGACCAATGAACTCTGCACTTTGTTGACCAATCTGTTTCTTTTTCATAGGTATAGCCAAAGTAAGTTTATTCATGCTCCTTGTTAGTAGTATGTTACCATCATTAGCTGATGTGCAAATTGATTGTTTATATTTTTCGAAATGAATTTTGAAGTAAATTAAGACGTTTTTAATATATATTTGTCTTACATCAAGCACATTAGCGATTTCATATGTTTTATCAGTGGAGAAATGTTTGGGTTTATTTAGAATAATTTTCAATAATAATTTCTGCATCAAAGTAATACGTTCCATGGCAGAGTAATATGCCCCACCCCAGGAAGTAATGCCATATTGTATCACGGCCATCGCTAGAGATTTGTAAACAGTGAGGATCAACCTTCGGTTAAGGACGTGCCTCAGCCTGTAGAAGATATACAGAATATTACGAGTTTTGGTGATAATAGATGATATATGTGCATTCCACTTAAGGTGTCTGTCAATACTGATGCCTGAGTATTTAGTATTCTCACGCGACTGAATTTTGTAGCAGTTACAATCAATGTTTAAAAAGCAATTAGGTGAGTGAAGTTTTAAACAGAAATCCGAACTGGGTTGAGTTTTTGAATTAATTGTGTGAGCTATGTAGATAGTTTTGGATTTATTTAGGGTCAAAAGGTTTTTATTTAACCAGTTATAAACAATTTGCAGAGAATTATTCGCATTTTGGAAAACTTGGTGCCAGTTATCACCTTTGAACAGAAGAACCGAATCATCTGCATATGTTACGACACTACCAGTTGAATTTAAATTACACAGTTCATTGATATAAATATTGAAAAGGATAGGCCCCAACACAGTCCCTTGTGGTACACCACACACAATTAAATTTAGGTCACTTAGAGTCTTATTGATTTTAACGGATTGTTGTCTATTTAAAAGATAATTTTCAAATAAAGTTAAAGGAAGGCCTCGTATTCCAATGTCGTAGAGTTTTTGCAATAGCAATTGATGATCAACGGTGTCAAAAGCTTTTGCCAAGTCGAGGTAGATTGCTAATGATTTATAACCATCGTCCATAGATTCATAAAGTTCACTAGTTAATCTAAAAATAGCGTCATTGGTACTGAGTTTTGGTCTAAAACCGAATTGATTAGGGGATCAATTTCATATGTGAATCTGATTCCATTTGATTATGCACAATGTAATAGGTAATACAAATATAAGTGAGGATCATGAACTTATGATATCAACAGAAGCCCGCGTGAGAACACACGTTCTTGAGTGCGGGCTGTCAGAAGAAACAGTATTCATAGATATTGTAGCTCGTAGCAGAGACGGAATAATCCCATAATATTCGATACTCAAGAGAAGACAGCAGAACAAAAGTCAAGAATATATTACCAACACTGAGTTGTAGTGGAGAAATGGATCTGTCCAGATCAAAGTATCTCACATAGCAAAGTGATAACAGTATCACATTAGTATATTAATTAGTGGTATATTTAATTTCTTCGATCACCGATCAATTCCTTGATCGTTGATCCGATCGACGAATCAGAGTACTCGACATTCGATCAATTCACTATCCACCCAGTGATGGAGATCGACTGGAATTATCGCAGTTGACTGAAGGTATTAACTGAGAGTCGGAACAACTTGATACTCGCGCCCTTACGCAGGGTGTGTCCAGTTCGATACCACATGAATCGAATGATAATAATAATATATATACTTATATTTCTTATCCTTGATTCAAATAGAGGCGTTCTAATAATGGAGGGTACTCTTGTTGGGTCCATGTACAATGGGTTTGTTTCATGGCAACTCACGTCACACATAATTCAATCAAATCAAAATACAATTTCTGATATCAGAATATTATAACGATACAATGAAGCACATTGACGACCACGTGTGAGAATAAACAAAATAGGATTCACCAATAAAATTATATTCGAGATACAGTTGTTAATGAGCCTGAAAATGCAACTAACATTGTGAGAGAGCTCGATAATTATGAACACATCATGAACACATATGAACGATCATGAGTATTCTCAACTTTTGAATCACATGTACACATTCCTTGGAAAGTGTTAGTCATCTCTGAAATTCTGATGAAGACAGGCATAATCATGGAAAATCTTATCAACATTCTCTAAGATTTTGAATGGCGATTGGTGTATGGTGCATTACTTCAGTTTCTCCGCAATTAATTGTTCAACATTACAGGTTCAAATGAACACATATTATATCATACTTATATTTTATATCAATTATATTATTTCAAAAAAGGAATATATTGATTTCACACATTATTACAATTATTACACTTCAAAATACATGATAAGAAGGAGACAAGTCCCTTAAATATGGCGATTATTTCTGTTCTTGAAGAGGGTTGTGGGAGGGGGAGGGTTGGAAAGGGCAATATTGGTGGATTTATCTTGTACTTGAATGTTCGGTGTTGTAGACAAGAAGATCCCTCGGCCTCTTATCGGAATAGCTGGTCGAGATGGTCGGAAGAGTCGAGATGGCCTGATGACGTAATTTTGAACTTCACAGAGAAATATCAGCTCGGGGGGATAACTTATTACATTGTGCATTTTTATTTCACTGTAGTTTTCGAAAAGTCCGGTTTTTCACTCGGCACAACTTGTGTGTTCGCGGCCCGTAATACACTGACTTGGATAATTCCTATATTCATCTCACAATTATATTTAGTTCACTCCCTGAATGTATTACACTACTGATACTGAATTTTGATTGGTTGTGGTTTTCGAACGCAGAGTTTTGATTGGTTGTCTTTGTTAACATTTCGGTGATATATGGCTTTTAAAAGTATGCCAGCCCTCCTACGTTGAAACTATATATTCATTACTGACTTCAGGACTTCAACTTGAACGTGTGTGAATTGATATTGTCCACATTGTGAGTGGTCCGGATTTAGAAACATTGAACTCACCCCAAATTCGAAATGATGATCATTGAACTAAATTGCTTTCGTAAACTTGACACAACCACTACAAACTCTGTTTCTATCTCAACCTTTGACACCTCCCTGTTAGGACTGTTGAGGTTGAAGACCAAAACCAGTTGCCAGATCATTTCATGAATAATGATAAGAAAAATACGTGATAACTATAACATCTTATATTCTCACACACTCGTATGGATTTGAAAAACGGCAACCTCATGTAATGTTACAATTGTAAGACCATTATCGTGAGATCAGCATGGAATATCGTTAAAATCGGCTTAAAGAAATTCGTTGGCCACAGAGAAATGTGTTTGCACAGCTAAAATTGCGGTATCATCAGCATATAGGAATATCGAGGGTTTTTTCACACTATCCAGCATATCGTTAACATATATGAGATGAGGTAGTGGTCCTAGAATAGATCCCTGTGGAACTCCGTATGAAATTGGAACTGATTCACCATAATTTTACCCACTTTGACTGTCATTGATCTACCGCTCAAATAATGTCTGAACCATTCCAGTAGTTGCCCCCCAATTCCTATTTTCTCCAATGCATTCAACAGTCGATTATGCAGCAATGTATCGAATACCTTCGAGATATCGATGAGCAAAGCTGCAACGCATAGGTTCTCATTCGAAGCATTGAATATCAAGTTGGAAAAATCATATAAAAGTTGTCCTGTGATTTTATTTTCACTTTTTGTTTACTATTTATCATTTTGAATCAAATCAGATAGTTGATTAACTGATCAGTCACGTGACGTTCCATAATCTTATCGACTGACGATGAAATGGCTATGGGTCTGTGGTTTTCATAACATTCATGGTCACCATGTTTATACACTGGTTTAATAATCGATTGCTCGATGATCGTTGGAATTTCATTCCAAGTAAAAGTGAGATCCATACATCTTGAAATTATCGGACAAATTGAATGAACATAATATCTTTGATTCGTATTCCATCAATATCAGGACCTCTTTCAGAGTTCGATTCTAGAATCATTGTATTATTCTGATGTTGCCCTGCAGATTGACATTGACTTCATAGCACTTTTTTCATCACATAGTAACGTTTTAATATTACTATCATTCTGAGTTGGACGACACCTCTTTGAAAAGAATCTGCAAAATCATTACTAATTTCAGTTGTTTCATGAATGCTCCCATATACTTCATAACTTCGTCCATAATTTTTGGGTGGCTTTCCTGTTACGATGTGGATTTTTCCCCATGTTTCTCGAATATAAAATCAACAGTTTTCAGAACGATTCTTGTAGTAATCTAGTTTGCCATTGACAAGTTTCTCATTTAAAATGTTCCCCAATATTTTGTAAGTATTTCCATAATTATCATTTGTTTCAGCATTTCTTCACTTTTGAAAGGGCGTGTCCCTTTCCTCAATACTTTATTTAATATCACGTGTTATCCATGGTTTGGCATTCCGTTCAAGATTTGTTTCAGATTTCGGCAATACTTCAGTTTCTACGGAATTTTCATGAATTGTCTTGAATTTATCATGCATGATGTCGTGAGGATGTGAGCAAGGATCAGCTTGTTGATGTATCAGAATATCAAATTTCAAGTTTTTGAGACCATTTTTCTCTTTGCGTCGTTGCTTGTGCCATTATTCTTGTTTTGTTGAGATTTGCTCTGAACAGCTTCATCAGCTCCTCATTCCAAACCTTCAAATGACAGGAATAATCAATCTCTCACAAAGACTTGTATAATCTGGTTCCAAAATAATTTGGGGGTTGCGTTGGTTTGCCACAAGGTGCGTTAGGGTTGCGTTGGTTTGCCGCAAGATGCGTCAAGGGCTGCGTTTAGATAAGTATTGACCGTGCGTAGATGAGTGATGATAAAAGAAACTGACTTCACTCAGTGACGTCGGTCCAGCTAATAGCAGCTGTCATTAGGTTTGCCAGCCCATCAACCGTGTCTACAGAACCACACCATGCAGATGGAGCAGCGATCAATGTCTGTCAGGAAGTGAAACGTGTCTTCGAATGAGTGAAGATATTGCCTGGCTCGCTCCAACATACGACAACAATCCACTCGTTTCCAATCCCAGCTCTGGTCATTCCCAACATCCTTCATAGCTACACTACATTATCCAGAGATGATTCAAGCTCTCTCTCCCTCTCTCTCTCTCTCTCTCTCTCTCTATCTCTCTCTCTCTCTCCCCCCCTCTCTCTCTCTCTCCCTGCATCATGTGCCACCACTCAACCATTGAGTGGAGTGACCGTCTCCTGGCATCTTGCCTGGCTCGCTCCAACATACGACAACAATCCACTCGTTTCCAATCCCAGCTCTGGTCATTCCCAACATCCTTCAGAGCTACACTACATTATCCAGAGATGATTCAAGCTCTCTCTCCCTCTCTCTCTCTCTCTCTCTCTCTCTCTCTCTCTCTCTCTCCCTCTCTCTCTCCCTCTCTCTCTCTCTCTCTCTCTCTCTATCTCTCTCCCTCTCTCTCTCTCTCTATCTCTCCCTCTCTTCCCTCTCTCTCACTCCCCCTCTTCCCCCCCTCTAACCCTCTCTCTCTTTCTCTCCCCCTCTCTCCCTCTCTCTTTCTCTGCATCATGTACTATCACTCAACCATTGAGTGAAATTAAGACCCGGTAGAGTGGTAATGAAACGCAGCAGCCGTGAATGCATTACATATTAAAAGCTACAGGTATTTCGCACTCTCCGTGCTATGTCGAGCCCAGAGGATGTTCGATCTCCGTCTCCACGTCCCTCCAAGCATGGGCGCTAGGGAGTGTCGATCCTGCAGCGACGGAGTGAACGTCAATACCCCTCAGGCACTCTGCGTAGATTATACAGCTCAGTTTATTTCACGAATAACTTATTCTGAGTTCACTTTCCGAAAGTTAGACGACATTTGAAAGCCTGTACGGTATTCTCCGCATAAACCGTCGCAAGTACAGGTTTTCGGTCCCTGGGGAAATACTATGGCCAACTATATGAAGAACAAGGCGATTGGGTACTTTGCCCGACCTAAGCCCCGCGCACAAAGTCAATCAACATGGAAACGAACATCGATCTGTTCGAACTAAAAGTCATCGCCACGCTCATCCAATTGAGTTCTTTGAATACAGATTCCTCCATTTCCATTGGAGGAACTCCATTCCAGGAACACACCCGCTCGCCGGAACAAATCATGTCAAACTGTGGACACGGAATTACAACGACAATGTTATTCGTTGAATCACTCGATAATGCTTGTGATAATATCCCACTTCCAGAAGACATGGAATATGAAATGAATGACGGCTGACCCGTCTTTGTGAAACAACATGATGAGGTATGAGGAGAGAATCAACTGCTGTGTGGATTAGACGACCGGCGTCTTCGGATAGCTGTAGTACAGCATCTGATTCATATCTCACTCTCTTCTGTTGACTGATATTACGTCACTATGAGCAATAGAATGCCCGAGCAATAACCGTTGCTGAGGGAACTCGGACGTGTGGTGTACCACTGATAACCTTCAACAACAAGCAGATTGAGTATCATGCTCATTATCCTCTTTACTCTGTTCTCCTGTTGTTACTGGGCAGCTCAACGTTTCTTTCATCTCATCAGTGAACATTGAGCTCGACCATTTCTCTGCTACGGACATATTCTCCCCCTCTCGAATGATGTTGCGTAAACCTTACCAATAGGCCCACTAGTAGAGCTCGCGTTGTACTAATTAGCCCATGCACCATCGTATTATTGGGAAAGAATACATCTTTTCACTGCAGATGTCATATCAAACCCCAGATGTAAATATTGGAGATGTGTGGTTATATATTATGAGCCTCACCTGAGGAGAAATGTCAGTATTGCAGGTCGTTCTATATATCTCATTTGGCGAGTCGACACCTTACGCCATCTGATATATGGCGCTCGCAACTGAGCGAAGTGCTAGCCATCTACCGGCAATGCCAAGAACTGTGCGAGCTGTGGGGAAATACGCCAGGTGTCTCTGGCTGGATATTCTCTCGGAGAATATATCCTTATATTATATTGTCTTGATATTCAAAGTTGGCTTTCAAAAGTTCCTTGGAATCCTTGCGATATTCCCTGCACTTTGCTAACA
>OZ023332.1:106198-166198 GCA_964007535.1 Brachyptera risi
TATATATATATATATATATATATATATATATATATATATATATATATATATATATATATATATATATATATATATATATATATATATATATATATATATATATATATATATGATGAGAACGAAAAGTACATCAATTGCTGATCTGTAACTCGCGGCATTGCCAACACTTTCGAATGGAACCAAGTGATGTGATCCCAGCAACCCTCTCGCTCCGCCCACCCCTAGCAGCGTCCAAGTGTGCATGCTCCGTGCTCCCGACCGTCAGTCGACCGGCAGCCGCCCAGACGTCCACATCCCCCAGCGAGCGTCCCGACGCCGCCACGTCACTGGATCAGGCGTCCGCGTCATATCAATCACGTCACCAGTGGGGACAACAGTGGGACTTGTTGACGAATACAAAAGGAGAGGGATTAGAAAAATAATTAGACTCATTCATATTAGAAATGAAGTGTTGGAAAGCGCAGTGGGACTATATTACTTTGAATAATGAAGTTTAGTTGATGATGAGTTCAGTGACCATGGTGCCATTCAGTTTCCGTTGAACTTGTCATACTTTCTGTACCCATATGAGCGATAGGAGCACCCAAAAGACATAACAATTGTTTGATCTCTTCTTTGAAAGAGAAAACTGATATGACAATATGAGGAGTGATATGTGAATTGTGGAATACCTAATAGTGTGACTGAAATGTACATCCGTATCGTATGATAAGGTTTGAAACGTGTGGTTGAGTTGCGAAGTGTTGGGATTAGAATCGGCCGGATCGCAAGTTTCTTCGGGCCGCGCGCTAAAAGGTGAGTTCTCAGTTGATTTATCTGAAGGGATGTTATCAACTGAAGTCAGCTGTTGTAAAGTCATATTTATCCGGCTCCACTTGAACCCTCGCCTTGCAAAACGAGCGATACTTCGGGCTGGAATTCAATGACGTCGGCTGTGGTTTCAGACTCCATGAAGCTCTGGAACTTCAAATAAACCACACAATTAAAACTTGGCGTGAGTTTTAGTGGGAAGATCTTCGAAATATTCACTCCGATTCACTATTTCCTTCTTCTCAGCAATTATACAGCCGGAATATTTGTTCTCGAATCTCAACCAAGTTTTCTGGAGTTTCTTATTGTGTCAATTCTTATTTATTCACGTCGAGGAGAACAGAACGTGGCTAGCTCACTGGTTTCCGACGCGCTGACTCCTCATTTCTCTTCTTTGACCTTGTTGAACAAATGTGGCCCATGGGAAGCGATTCAGTAATCTTTCTGTGTGACATTTCGAACGCTATGAGGAATCAACATTCCGATCCGCCATTTCTTCAACTCTCAAGACGTTACAACTATCTCACATCGCATGACTGTGAGGCGCTCACGGCTGATAACCCATCAGTCCATATCATCTCGGGGGTTATTTCATCAACAACCAATATCTCGCCGAGTCGAGTCGACTTCCAAGCAATCGCAGGATGTTCCGAGACCTCGAGCTGCTTTTTACACCAAATATGAACAACTATCACTGAAACATTTCAATATGAGATATTTCTTGCGAATAACCAATCGAGTCTCTCATTGAGTATTGTGAATTCAGTCCAATGAATGAATCACAAAGTTTCCTTGATGGCATTTCGAATATTCAGATTATTCACAGTCGGTTGTAGGCACCATGGCATTAGGTGTCAATTAGTAAGACCGCTTGTTATAATTAACTCCTGATTACACAAACTATTTCCGTCTCTTGACTGATGCAATGAGCTGGTTATCAGTTGGTGAATCCGACCGGAACAACATCGCCCAACTCATCAAGAATCACTCGGGCTGCTATGGAAACGAGAGGGAGAGAACGGAAGCGCGTTTGTCTCCTGGAGAAATTGTCTCATTCTCTCCTCGAACATGTGGATGAGGTATCTACCAATCCGAACATAACAATAGTTCTGTCGACTCTCGAATAACCCAGAATGAAATGAAATGTGAAGAACTTGAATGGAATGTAGTTATCCCTGCGCTTGTATCGCTGTTCAACAAGTACCGTGTTACTGGTAGACATCTCAACACACGCAGTTGTTTTCATCCGAATGGCAATTTGTAGAAACAATACATAAATGTGACAAGTTGGATCTGAAAATGTTTGTGTGATACTCCTCAAAAGTCCAAGGAGCATATTGGGTAGAAGTAACATTAGGGAAGTGAGGTAAAACCAAGAGATTCGAAAACTTTCATCTCAAAATACCAATGAAATTCACATTCCGTAAAAAATATAGTTTATTTCGACTACTCATATCGTGAATAGCATGTAGATGACATGGAATACGTCACATCCACACAATACTGACTTGTTGTTCACGATACATGATAGTAATAGTGATAGAGAAGAGAATAGTGGGCACACAATGACAAACATGATGTCCGGCATACGGGTTATACGTCTATTATATTCTGATCTCGGACAAATTCCATTCTCTTGCTGATGCAACAGTCTGAACACAGCATCCTGACAATAGCGACCAAGAGTACATTTTCCATCTGGACATCACCCCCCCCCCCCCTCCCGCACACACACACGGAGACACACACACACACACACAACAACACACACACACACACACAACAACACACACACACACACACACACGATAACGTCATAAATTCAAAAGCTTCTGGAGAATTCTCGTTTCATACAACATAAGAGAAAACTTTTTAAGGAAATCTTGAATCAGAATTCTAGTTTTATTTTTGGATAGAAAAACTTCCTCGCACACTTGAGCTGAATCGACGACACAGAACCGAACTCCTTGCGACTGCTGAACAATCGAATCACTCGAATCTTTCTCTAAAGGACTCTTGAAACACGAACATTCAGAAATAACTGCCAATTATAATATGTTCTGTTACGTCACAATGGTTGCATGTTTTTCTGTTCATCACTTAATGAAATGAAAACTGAAACTTCCGAAATAATGGAGCTGATGTGGAACGCTCTCATGTTATTAGACTTTCATAATTCAATTAGTCACTCCGCAGCATAGATGAATTTGTTTTCATCTTTGCATTGTGGATAGTTGAATTCATGATCATGTTTTTCAAAAGAAAACGGATTTCTCTAGAGCCAATTACGCTCCGATTCCAGATGACGAATCAAGTTTGAATTTCGAACGTTAGAACGGACTTAAAGAAACAGAAGGGACAACCGCCCCCAAGGCAGTGGCTTGACTGACTAGTACAGGTAGCTCTTACTCTTGAAGAAGCAAAATCAGAACCAATTTCAGTCGATATTCAGTCGATTATACACCGGTTTTGAATAATTGGAAGTGTTCGTTACGGACATCGGTGTGGAATAGAGCTCGACGGTATCTCACCAAAAACCCTGACTGGTTAGAAGTTAACATTTCTCAGCATCATGCACTCCACTCCATATCGTGGTGGTGTTTGAGGGGACGTGGGGGGGGGGGGGGGGGAGGGGGGGGGCAATGAGCCAAGTGTTTCCTGTTCTTTTCCAGGCCGTTTGATGAATTAGGAGGTGCACTTGGCATACAGTTCTGATTTCACACCTTTTGAATCAGGAAGTTTATGTAGTTGCTGAGATATTTCAGGACTTGGCTCCAAGTTTCCACCAGTTAGATTTTGTGGTGAGATATCGGTAATTTGTGTTGCTTCATGATGACTGGATGCATTTGCTTGTTCACAATAGCATCAGAATGCATTTTGTGTCTGTGTTATCGGATGTTCGTTGAATGAATACAGTCTCCTAATAATTGATCTCCTTGCCTATCGTATATCAGCATTGAATGGCCCAAAATGGGCGTCAAGTTGGAATATTCTTCGAATACCATACTTGAAATATAGTTATCACTGAAACTTGCATTATCAGGCAATAAGATATCAACGTGATGATTTATAAATATCAGCTGTTTCATTTGACATTCATTATCTCTCTGTTGTGTCTGGTGACAATCATTCAGTTCCATGGTTGTTGGTGGCCGTGATTCATCCGTCGATAAGACAGTATTCTTCTTGTCTGAAAGTTATTATTCTAATCTCTTCCGGTTGAATATTGACCAATCTTGAAGATACAATCGATCTGGGATATGCATAGAATCATATTTTTGGAATGTGTTTTCTGTTCATTGGATGTATTCTGTGCTTCTGGGAGGGCAAAGGGGAAAGGGCGAGACTCCAGGATCGAGATGAAATGGGAACAACGTTAGCCGGAAAGAATCACAAGCTATGTCCCAGTGCGCATGTGTGGCCAGTGGTTTATTAGCAGGGGCTGGCAGGTAGCCAGTACATGAAGCGAAGCGTGCAGTCTACCCACTCGGCGAAACTGATCATTGAAAGAACTCACGGAGCATCTGATTGGGAACGAATGCGGATACAGGAGGACCGTGGAGAAGAGAGTCAGCACAATGTTCCCATGGCCCTGACGGCGAGTGGGCTTACTGTGCGGTGCGGCCTTGCAGTTGGACCAATCAGAACCCTCGCAAGAATGAACAGTATCGTTTTCACTCGGCACTTGTACCCAGGGTCAGAAGGTCATCCACGAACCAGACGATCTCGAATATATACTCATATCATTACGTATACATCCGTTGTAATTCCTCAAATGAACAACGATCTAGAGAAAATGCATTTTTCTATTTTTTACTATCAATATTGCAACTTTACATGCAATTATTGGTTTTCGATTGGGGTTGTGAATGGGAGGAAGGGTCGTCCGGACGGGGCGCCACGGGGGTGATATGGCCGCACTGAAGAATGGGAGGAAGGGTCGTCCGGACGGGGCGCCACGGGGGTGATATGGCCGCACTGAAGAATGGGAGGAAGGGTCGTCCGGACGGGGCGCCACGGGGGTGATATGGCCGCACTGAAGAATGGGAGGAAGGGTCGTCCGGACGGGGCGCCACGGGGGTGATATGGCCGCACTGAAGAATGGGAGGAAGGGTCGTCCGGACGGGGCGCCACGGGGGTGTTATGGCCGCACTGAAGAATAGGAGGAAGGGTCGTCCGGACGGGGAGCCACGGGGGTGATATGGCCACACTGAAGAATGGGAGGAAGGGTCGTCCGGACGGGGCGCCACGGGGGTGATATGGCCGCACTGAAGAATGGGAGGAAGGGTCGTCCGGACGGGGCGCCACGGGGGTGATATGGCCGCACTGAAGAATGGGAGGAAGGGTCGTCCGGACGGGGCGCCACGGGGGTGATATTGCCGCACTGAAGAATGGGAGGAAGAGTCGTCCGGACGGGGCGCCACGGGGGTGATATGGCCACACTGAAGAATGGGAGGAAGGGTCGTCCGGACGGGGCGCCACGGGGGTGATATGGCCGCACTGAAGAATGGGAGGAAGGGTCGTCCGGACGGGGCGCCACGGGGGTGATATGGCCGCACTGAAGAATGGGAGGAAGGGTCGTCCGGACGGGGTGCCACGGGGGTGATATGGCCGCACTGAAGAATGGGAGGAAGGGTCGTCCGGACGGGGCGCCACGGGGGTGATATGGCCGCACTGAAGAATGGGAGGAAGGGTCGTCCGGACGGGGTGCCACGGGGGTGATATGGCCGCACTGAAGAATGGGAGGAAGGGTCGTCCGGACGGGGCGCCACGGGGGTGATATGGCCGCACTGAAGAATGGGAGGAAGGGTCGTCCGGACGGGGCGCCACGGGGGTGATATGGCCGCACTGAAGAATGGGAGGAAGGGTCGTCCGGACGGGGTGCCACGGGGGTGATATGGCCGCACTGAAGAATGGGAGGAAGGGTCGTCCGGACGGGGCGCCACGGGGGTGATATGGCCGCACTGAAGAATGGGAGGAAGGGTCGTCCGGACGGGGTGCCACGGGGGTGATATGGCCGCACTGAAGAATGGGAGGAAGGGTCGTCCGGACGGGGCGCCATGGGGGTGATATGGCCACACTGAAGAATGGAAGGAAGGGTCGTCCGGACGGGGCGCCATGGGGGTGATATGGCCGCACTGAAGAATGGAAGGAAGGGTCGTCCGGACGGGGCGCCACGGGGTGGATATGGCCACACTGAAGAATGGAAGGAAGGGTCGTCCGGACGGGGCGCCACGGGGGTGATATGGCCGCACTGAAGAATGGGAGGAAGGGTCGTCCGGACGGGGCGCCACGGGGGTGATATGGCCGCACTGAAGAATGGGAGGAAGGGTCGTCCGGACGGGGCGCCACGGGGGTGATATGGCCGCACTGAAGAATGGGAGGAAGGGTCGTCCGGACGGGGTGCCACGGGGGTGATATGGCCGCACTGAAGAATGGGAGGAAGGGTCGTCCGGACGGGGCGCCACGGGGGTGATATGGCCGCACTGAAGAATGGGAGGAAGGGTCGTCCGGACGGGGTGCCACGGGGGTGATATGGCCGCACTGAAGAATGGGAGGAAGGGTCGTCCGGACGGGGCGCCATGGGGGTGATATGGCCACACTGAAGAATGGAAGGAAGGGTCGTCCGGACGGGGCGCCATGGGGGTGATATGGCCGCACTGAAGAATGGAAGGAAGGGTCGTCCGGACGGGGCGCCACGGGGTGGATATGGCCACACTGAAGAATGGAAGGAAGGGTCGTCCGGACGGGGCGCCACGGGGGTGATATGGCCGCACTGAAGAATGGAAGGAAGGGTCGTCCGGACGGGGCGCCACGGGGGTGATAAGGCCGCACTGAAGAATGGGAGGAAGGGTCGTCCGGACGGGGCGCCACGGGGCGATATGGCCGCACTGAAGAATGGGAGGAAGGGTCGTCCGGACGGGGCGCCACGGGGGTGATATGGCCGCACTGAAAAATGGGAGGAAGGGTCGTCCGGACGGGGCGCCACGGGGGTGATATGGCCGCACTGAAGAATGGGAGGAAGGGTCGTCCGGACGGGGCGCCACGGGGTGGATATGGCCACACTGAAGAATGGAAGGCAGGGTCGTCCGGACGGGGCGCCACGGGGGTGATATGGCCGCACTGAAGAATGGAAGGAAGGGTCGTCCGGACGGGGCGCCACGGGGTGGATATGGCCACACTGAAGAATGGAAGGAAGGGTCGTCCGGACGGGGCGCCATGGGGGTGATATGGCCGCACTGAAGAATGGAAGGAAGGGTCGTCCGGACGGGGCGCCACGGGGGTGATAAGGCCGCACTGAAGAATGGGAGGAAGGGTCGTCCGGACGGGGCGCCACGGGGCGATATGGCCGCACTGAAGAATGGGAGGAAGGGTCGTCCGGACGGGGCGCCACGGGGGTGATATGGCCGCACTGAAGAATGGGAGGAAGGGTCGTCCGGACGGGGCGCCACGGGGGTGATATGGCCGCACTGAAGAATGGAAGGAAGGGTCGTCCGGACGGGGCGCCACGGGGGTGATATGGCCGCACTGAAGAATGGGAGGAAGGGTCGTCCGGAAGGGGTGCCACGGGGGTGATATGGCCGCACTGAAGAATGGGAGGAAGGGTCGTCCGGACGGGGCGCCACGGGGGTGATATGGCCGCACTGAAGAATGGGAGGAAGGGTCGTCCGGACGGGGCGCCACGGGGTGGATATGGCCGCACCGAAGAATGGAAGGAAGGGTCGTCCGGACGGGGCGCCATGGGGGTGATATGGCCGCACTGAAGAATGGAAGGAAGGGTCGTCCGGACGGGGCGCCACGGGGGTGATAGGGCCGCACTGAAGAATGGGAGGAAGGGTCGTCCGGACGGGGCGCCACGGGGCGATATGGCCACACTGAAGAATGGGAGGAAGGGTCGTCCGGACGGGGCGCCACAGGGGTGATAAGGCCGCACTGAAGAATGGAAGGAAGGGTCGTCCGGACGGGGCGCCACGGGGGTGATATGGCCGCACTGAAGAATGGGAGGAAGGGTCGTCCGGACGGGGCGCCACGGGGGTGATATGGCCGCACTGAAGAATGGGAGGAAGGGTCGTCCGGACGGGGCGCCACGGGGGTGATATGGCCGCACTGAAGAATGGGAGGAAGGGTCGTCCGGACGGGGCGCCACGGGGGTGATATGGCCGCACTGAAGAATGGGAGGAAGGGTCGTCCGGACGGGAAGCCACGGGGTGGATATGGCCACACTGAAGAATGGAAGGAAGGGTCGTCCGGACGGGGCGCCACGGGGGTGATATGGCCGCACTGAAGAATGGGAGGAAGGGTCGTCCGGACGGGGTGCCACGGGGGTGATATGGCCGCACTGAAGAATGGGAGGAAGGGTCGTCCGGACGGGGCGCCATGGGGGTGATATGGCCACACTGAAGAATGGAAGGAAGGGTCGTCCGGACGGGGCGCCATGGGGGTGATATGGCCGCACTGAAGAATGGAAGGAAGGGTCGTCCGGACGGGGCGCCACAGGGTGGATATGGCCACACTGAAGAATGGAAGGAAGGGTCGTCCGGACGGGGCGCCACGGGGGTGATATGGCCGCACTGAAGAATGGAAGGAAGGGTCGTCCGGACGGGGCGCCACGGGGGTGATAAGGCCGCACTGAAGAATGGGAGGAAGGGTCGTCCGGACGGGGCGCCACGGGGCGATATGGCCGCACTGAAGAATGGGAGGAAGGGTCGTCCGGACGGGGCGCCACGGGGGTGATATGGCCGCACTGAAGAATGGGAGGAAGGGTCGTCCGGACGGGGCGCCACGGGGTGGATATGGCCACACTGAAGAATGGAAGGAAGGGTCGTCCGGACGGGGCGCCACGGGGGTGATATGGCCGCACTGAAGAATGGAAGGAAGGGTCGTCCGGACGGGGCGCCACGGGGTGGATATGGCCACACTGAAGAATGGAAGGAAGGGTCGTCCGGACGGGGCGCCATGGGGGTGATATGGCCGCACTGAAGAATGGAAGGAAGGGTCGTCCGGACGGGGCGCCACGGGGGTGATAAGGCCGCACTGAAGAATGGGAGGAAGGGTCGTCCGGACGGGGCGCCACGGGGCGATATGGCCGCACTGAAGAATGGGAGGAAGGGTCGTCCGGACGGGGCGCCACGGGGGTGATATGGCCGCACTGAAGAATGGAAGGAAGGGTCGTCCGGACGGGGCGCCACGGGGGTGATATGGCCGCACTGAAGAATGGGAGGAAGGGTCGTCCGGACGGGGCGCCACGGGGGTGATATGGCCGCACTGAAGAATGGGAGGAAGGGTCGTCCGGATGGGGCGCCACAGGGGTGATATGGCCGCACTGAAGAATGGGAGGAAGGGTCGTCCGGACGGGGCGCCACGGGGGTGATATGGCCGCACTGAAAAATGGGAGGAAGGGTCGTCCGGACGGGGCGCCACGGGGGTGATATGGCCGCACTGAAGAATGGGAGGAAGGGTCGTCCGGACGGGGCGCCACGGGGGTGATATGGCCGCACTGAAGAATGGGAGGAAGGGTCGTCCGGACGGGGCGCCACGGGGGTGATATGGCCGCACTGAAGAATGGGAGGAAGGGTCGTCCGGACGGGGCGCCACGGGGGTGATATGGCCGCACTGAAGAATATAATTGAAGATGAGCTCAGAGCTCATATAACAAACAATACATATTTGTTATATGTATGTGAATGTGATGGAATGTGTGGATGTGAATGAATGTGTGGATAAATGTTTGGATGAACGTGCGGATGAATGTGTGGATGAATGTTTGGATGAACTTGCGGATGAATGTTTGGATGAATGTGTGGATGAATGTGCGGAGGAATGTGTGGATGGACGTGCGGATGAATGTGTGGATGAATGTTTGGATGAATGTGTGGATGAATGTTTGGATGAACGTGCGGATGAATGTGTGGATGAATGTTTGGATGAACGTGCGGATGGATGTGTGGATGAATGTGTGGATGAATGTGCGGATAAATGTGCGGATGCATGTGTGGATGAATGTTTGGATGAACGTGCGGATGAATGTGTGGATGAATGTGTGGATGAACGTGCGGATGAATGTGTGGATGAATGTTTGGATGAACGTGCGGATGAATGTGTGGATGAATGTGTGGATGAATGTGTGGATGAATGTTTGGATGAATGTGTGGATGAATGTGTGGATGAACGTGCGGATGAATGTGCGGATGATCGTGCGGATGAATGTGTGGATGAATGTGTGGATGAATGTGCGGATGAATGTGTGGATGAATGTTTGGATGAACGTTCGGATGAATGTGTGGATGAATGTGTGGATGAATGTTTGGATGAACGTGCGGATGGATGTGTGGATGAATGTGTGGATGAATGTTTGGATGAACGTGCGGATGAATGTGTGGATGAATGTTCGGATGAACTTGCGGATGAATGTGTGGATGAATGTGTGGATGAATGTGCGGATGAATGTGCGGATGAATGTGTGGATGAATGTTTGGATGAACGTGCGGATGATTGTGTGGATGAATGTGTGGATGAATGTTTGGATGAACGTGCGGATGAATGTGTGGATGAATGTTTGGATGGACGTGCGGATGAATGTGTGGATGAATGTGTGGATGAATGTGTGGATGAATGTTTGGATGAACGTGCGGAGGAATGTTTGGATGAACGTGCGGATGAATGTGTGGATGAATGTGCGGAGGAATGTGTGGATGAATGTGTGGATGAATGTGTGGATGAACGTGCGGATGAATGTGTGGATGAATGTGCGGATGAATGTGTGAATGAATGTGCGGATGAATGTGCGGATGAACCGAGCTCGGTATCAGCCGCCTGAATGTGCATTCAACGCCTGAGCTCTGTGGTAATTAGACGCTGGTTCGTGACGTCAGGCCGGCAGACATGACGTCACGTGATGGAACACGTCAGCTGTGCGTGACGCGTCAACGACGGGGCTCAGCCCCACACAGCTAGTCTAGCTGGTATGGTTCACGGTGCGGAGGATCGATAGGCTTTATCAAGAAATTATTGTGCTATTTGTTGTTCCAAAGTTGGCATCGAAATAGTTGAATGCTTACGGGCTGTTGAATATACCCTAGGCGATAGATATATTTCAAGACACGTCACGGATTGTGGAAGAACATCTGGTCTCCATTGCCACTCTCTTCCACCCTCTCACACCGTATCGCCAATCTCATCACGCAATAATGGCCCGGAAAATGGCGCAGCTGTCGGTCGCTCTCTCATTGGACTAGCTGTATGAAAGCCTGTATTGAAAACACAAGTTCCTCCATGAGTTCAACTGACGGGTATTCCTAGGCGTGGCTTATCAGTGGGCCACCTAGACCTCGTGTCCTGTGATGGGTCACAAGGCGCTGTGAGGCGGAGCACGAGCACGGCGTATCATGGGATCGTCAGCGGAACAATGGTCATACATTTCAAGAAGGTAGCCACAGCATGGAATAGGATGATTGAGACTAAATGTAGGAATCATTTCCCGCTCAACCAATCACCATGAATCATTGAAACTTGCACACTATATCTGGCATTGTATTGCTCACGCATAATCCGAAAAAAATCGAGAAAAATATCACAAGAAGGATTTTATATAATTTGAGAAATGCTATGTTTTTTCCCCCAGAACAAAACATGAAGCCACATCTCACAAGGTTTGAAATTCAGGAATACAATCACCTTGTTGAATTTCAGTTGATATGGTTCGGCATACACACTGTTATCCTCTGAACCTCTGGGAAAAATCTATTTTGATTTTCAGTTATAGTCCTGCCAATAATAAATCATTTCAAATCCAACACAGATCATATATAATTTTAGGGCCACACATCCACACCTGGATATTCATATGTAGGCCTAATGATTATTCATCTATTCTGGCTCCACAAGATAGTGACAAATAAAATACACGTTTTGAAACCAAATGTTTCCAATTCGGACATGTAGTATCAGAGTTAAGTGGTTACGAGTCGGAGAAACGTAGTTCTTGGGAAAACGTACCTGAAGTTGCAATAACTATAGGCACAGTACGCACTAATGTGTTGCATTCAAATCTTGAAATATGAAGGAAGAACTACATGAGCTGCGGTCACGAATTATTCGAATAAACGTTAACAACACTTACAAAAAAGATAACACATTTTTTGTCAAAAATAAATGTCATGCTATGGCCACCCACTTCAAGTTCATGATATATCAATTCAATCAATTCATTTTTAAATCATTTTATTCACATTCACATGTGTACCAGAATACATACACAGGCAACAGAAAACATACACATAAATACTACTCAAATGAAAATAAAAACAGTATCAAGTTGTAACTTAGGTTTGCTGAACTATCAGGCGAGAGGATTATACGACAGCAATGTGAAGCCCGCGTAAGAACAGAAATTCTTGTGTGCGGGCTGAATAATATTGTGTAAACAAAATATGAAATACAGCTGACGACAAAAAAAAGTAAACGAAACATGTAATACACAGGATATTAATGAATACAAGGACTTGTATTACGATTTAGATAAGTTTCACACTCACATATTATTCACACGAATAACATAAATATAGAAACATAAATAAAACCTGAACGACTCCAAAAAAAAAAAAAAAAATTATATATTATACATACATATATACATATGATATATAATATATATATATATATATATATATATATATATATATATATATATATATATATATATATATATATATATATATATATATATATATATATATATATATATATATATATATATATGCAATTGATGACTATTGATTGACCAGCCCCCAAACGTCACAAAGCAGAATATCCAATCAAATGGGCTGTTTGGAATGTGGGCATTTTGCTAATGTAGCAGAATTCATCCACAGCTCATATATTTGAGAATAATTCCATGATAGTTTCAATAGTTGGGAATTTAAGTGAAAACCCTTGTCTTTCTCCTATCAGACTTGTTTTTTTACTTTCATTTTCAAACATTCATCCTAATTTGTTCTGCCAACTTTCACTGCACGGGAGGGTATATTGTGTGAAAATGTGATATTTTGTCCTGGTGCGATTCATTGACCTGGAATTGCTTTTGCTTCTTGACAAAAGAGCAGGAGAGAAATCTTTGAAAGGTGTCACACTTCAAGACACAAAAGAGAGTTGCGGGTGGTTGTAATAAGTCAAGCTATGGACGCAATTCAGTTTTATGATTATTACTTTGAACGAGGGTAGATATTTTCTTTAGAAAAAAAAAAAACACCGCCAATCTGGACCGTGTCAATAGAGCACAAGTTTCACCTGTCACATATAATAAATACCAGTTTCAGTGGAGAAGGGGGAATATTTTAAATCCCAAATATTACCAGAATCTTAACTAAATGCAACCAATCAAAACTCTGCTTTCAAAAACCAGCCAGCCAATCATAACTCTGTTTCAAGAACCAATAGCCAATCAAAATGTATTTTCAATAGTTCAATGAATAGAGGGTGTGTACAAGGGAGGCTTGAGAGAAATAGAAGTGAAGATCGTGAAAGTACTTGTCGAACAACTTAACTGTCAAATTCAATAGATTCTCAGAGAAGTGACCGTCAACAAATTATTCCAATTGTCTGTCATACACCACCATCGAGTACTGTTATTGGTGAAATTGTAACTAGTGTTGAGTGAAGAAGTATGAATATCGTGAGCTTTGCGGCGTTAGCCAGTAGCATCTCCAATTATAATTATTGCGTCGGACGTTACAAGTTTACATAATTCGTTTGGAGTTGAATTAATCAATTGGTGTATGTTCAGTAGACAATGATTGAATACTGAGTCACTTCAAAATTATCATAAGCCCAGAAGATCAAGAACCCAGAAGATTCCCTTTCAAGACTTGCGGACCCCCATCTACACTCATCAAGAACCCAGAAGATTCCCCTTCCAGACTTTCGGAGCCCCATCTACACTCATTAAGAACCCAGAAGATTCCCCTTCCAGACTTTCGGAGCCCCATCTACTCAATAAACACTGATCAGTCCCAGGGAGTGAACGATCCACTCCCAAGTTACTGTACAAACACGTGCCAGGGATTTGATATTTTGATGCCAACGTCCCGGCAGGGATGGATCTGTTCCATCCCACGTTACTGATCTGATCCTTCCTTGCCACCTCACATACTATACCTATCCCAGTTTGTGATGGATCAGTCACCTAACGACAATGTAACTTACCGTTATCATCCCACTCGGGATGGTACCGTCACCTTTAGGCAATGTAACGTGCCGTTTTCATCCCACTCGTGATGGAATCGTCACCTTTAGGCAATGTAACGTGCCGTTTTCATCCCACTCGTGATGGAACCGTCACCTTCAGACAATGTAATGTGCCGTTATCATCCCACTCGGGATGGAACCGTCACCTTTAGGCAATGTAACGTGCCGTTTTCATCCCACTCGTGATGGAATCGTCACCTTTAGGCAATGTAACGTGCCGTTTTCATCCCACTCGTGATGGAACCGTCACCTTCAGACAATGTAACGTGCCGTTATCATCCCACTCGGGATGGAACCGTCACCTTTAGGCAATGTTACGTGCCGTTATCATCCCACTCGGGATGGAACCGTCACCTTTAGGCAATGTAACGTGCCGTTTTCATCCCACTCGTGATGGAATCGTCACCTTTAGGCAATGTAACGTGCCGTTTTCATCCCACTCGTGATGGAACCGTCACCTTCAGACAATGTAACGTGCCGTTATCATCCCACTCGTGATGGAACCGTCACCTTTAGGCAATGTAACGTGCCGTTTTCATCCCACTCGTGATGGAATCGTCACCTTTAGGCAATGTAACGTGCCGTTTTCATCCCACTCGTGATGGAACCGTCACCTTCAGACAATGTAACGTGCCGTTATCATCCCACTCGGGATGGAACCGTCACCTTTAGGCAATGTTACGTGCCGTTATCATCCCACTCGGGATGGAACCGTCACCTTTAGGCAATGTAACGTGCCGTTATTATCCCACTCGGGATGGAACCGTCACCTTTAGGCAATGTTACGTGCCGTTTTCATCCCACTCGTGATGGAACCGTCACCTTCAGACAATGTAACGTGCCGTTTTCATCCCACTCGTGATGGAACCGTCACCTTTAGGCAATGTTACGTGCCGTTATCATCCCACTCGGGATGGAACCGTCACCTTTAGGCAATGTAACGTGCCGTTTTCATCCCACTCGTGATGGAACCGTCACCTTCAGACAATGTAACGTGCCGTTATCATCCCACTCGGGATGGAACCGTCACCTTTAGGCAATGTTACGTGCCGTTATCATCCCACTCGGGATGGAACCGTCACCTTTAGGCAATGTAACGTGCCGTTTTCATCCCACTCGTGATGGAATCGTCACCTTTAGGCAATGTAACGTGCCGTTTTCATCCCACTCGTGATGGAACCGTCACCTTCAGACAATGTAACGTGCCGTTTTCATCCCACTCGTGATGGAACCGTCACCTTTAGGCAATGTAACGTGCCGTTTTCATCCCACTCGTGATGGAATCGTCACCTTTAGGCAATGTAACGTGCCGTTTTCATCCCACTCGTGATGGAACCGTCACCTTCAGACAATGTAACGTGCCGTTATCATCCCACTCGGGATGGAACCGTCACCTTTAGGCAATGTTACGTGCCGTTATCATCCCACTCGGGATGGAACCGTCACCTTTAGGCAATGTAACGTGCCGTTATTATCCCACTCGGGATGGAACCGTCACCTTTAGGCAATGTTACGTGCCGTTTTCATCCCACTCGTGATGGAACCGTCACCTTCAGACAATGTAACGTGCCGTTTTCATCCCACTCGTGATGGAACCGTCACCTTCACACAATGTAACGTGCCGTTATCATCCCACTCGGGATGGAACCGTCACCTTTAGGCAATGTTACGTGCCGTTTTCATCCCACTCGTGATGGAACCGTCACCTTTAGGCAATGTAACGTGCCGTTTTCATCCCACTCGTGATGGAACCGTCACCTTTAGGCAATGTAACGTGCCGTTATCATCCCACTCGTGATGGAACCTTCACCTCTAGGCAATGTTACGTGCCATTTTCATCCCATTCATGATGGATCTGTCACCTAGTGGCAATGTAATTTACTGTCAGGAGGTTATCTCCTATCCATGCATTGGAAGCGACAGAAAAAGAAGGAGACTGAAGGGAAAAAAATGGGAAGAGAGAAGGGAGGAAATAAATATCGTATTAAGGTACGTTCATAGAGCCACGGCAACACGAATTTGCCGTGCCGTCAAAATGAATGAGCCAATCACAGACTTGTTGGGCTTGTCATTCACTGTGACATTGAAAGTTGGTTCAAGTTGAACATTTTGCCGGACGACAGACTTGCCGTGATGGCGTAGACGATATCACGTCCACTTTTATACTAAAACTGTTCCTTTTTCTTACGGACTATCGACTGTCAAGCTCGATCACTGTCCACTTTGCCATGGTTATCTCATCAATTCAATATATAATTGCCTTGAGTTCACGATATAACCGATCGTTCTGCCGTGGTAGTATGAACGGTAGAAATCATTTGACGTCCTACGGCATCCGACAAGATTGTCGGCCGGCAAAAATGCCGTGGCTCTATGAACGAATCTTGAAGCAATCTGATGCCAAGATTTCAAATTTACATAATTGCATTGAAAATGAACTCTACGTACTGTTTCGAAATGCCAGATGTAGAAGGCCTATGTAGTTTGAATATCATGATTTTTCAAAATAACGATGATGATACCAACAAGGGTTGTTTTCTAGGGATGGGCGAAGAGCGTGGCTGCTCGGTGGCTAAATCTGAGGGGCGCTATCGGCACCCATATGTGACTCTCTAGCAGTAATCGTACCGACATTCTCTAAATTGAATAACATTCTATTCTCATCACTGGATAGAATGAATGTTCTTGTCATTGAGCGATGGATTGACTCAGCGATATTTGCTTGGAACAATCATTCGGCAGAATCAGTCTTGTTATCACAGTGAAGAGTCCATGCAGGCCTTTTTCAGAAAGGTTCCTGAAACCGGTAAAATCATATTTAAAAAAAAAAAAACACTTGGCAAGAAAAAAGACTTGATTGATATAGTAAACAGGGCTTGTAAGCTATGATACGAATTTACCGTAGGCCTATGCCGAACTGAAGTTGTACGGTTCTGGACTCAGATTGATTGTTCATTAGCTGTCGGACTAGAGCTTCTTTTCTTCCCGTGAATTTCTGTTGCATATCCAAGGCATCGACTGCAACATGGGCCTACCGCTTCAAACTGACAGCAGCTGAAAACAAGAGATGTACGTGTTATGCAATAATTCAGTCCCATCCTATGGGCAGTTTGAAAATGTTCACTGCAGTGTAGAAATTGACATTGAAGAAGTGAGAATTTTACCCACAATTCATGAAATCTAAATTTGGTACCGAGTAACACAGAATTACCGGAAACTGTAATGACCTGGGCCTAGTGTATGCTGAGAAGTAGACCCACAGTATATTCATATATTCACAGACCGATTTCTCGATTCAACCTTTTATGGGTAACCAATAACAGACGCAGTTTTCTATCAGTTGATCTGAAGCTTTAATGCTCCATACATCTCTAGGAGGTCATTAGCTGCCCTCGGTAGCTCAGTCAGCTGAGGCACCACTTCAGAAACTGTTCCGAGTCCCGCACAAGGCATGAGTTTTTGTGAAAGTCCTTTCATTTACCATCACTTCATAGTTTCGTAATCACCTGATCATTCTACCCCCATATAACCTAGCTGTTGGTGGGGTCGTAAAGTACACATTGGGGCTTAATCATCATCCCTAGGTAATTGATTTCGTAATGCCTACCAGGTCCAACACCCAACATACAATAGGGTCTAGGCTTGCCCCGAAAAGATCAGCACGGCTTACAGCATCGATTGATATCAAATCAAAACAACAGACCATTGGGACTGGCCTAGGCCTACATCAACCAATGTCCAGTTAACAACATAAGCATTGAGTTTGTAGGCCCTACACTAGGGCCCACACACGTAATGCCCTGATTCCCAAGTCATTGAGTTAGTTCATAGTGTCACTATAGGCTGTGGTTACTCAATGCTAGGTCTGAAGTGTGAACTCAATGCCATTGCATTTTCAGCCTAGGGAATGCCCAGGCCTAGGTCTAGGCATAGCCTACTCAATGGCCTAGGTGAAGATTCGACAATGCACAAGCTTGCTAATTCGAGTCCACGGAAAGCATTCTTACTTTTAAGGGCTGATATTCCAGATGTGTTCACACATCTAGGCCTACTCACCAGACTGATACCATAGAGTTCATAGTGCAGGTCCGATATTGTCCGACACAAGCATGGGCCTTTGATTCGAAACTATCTAATGCAAAAGTAGGGAAAAATAGTATTCAAACAATATGGAGTCACCGGTTTAAAAAGTATTTAAGTAGTTGTAAGACTTACGTGAAAACATAGATGGTGCCACCTTGGGTGCTGCGCATGCGTTCCACCGCGAGGTTCCCGCGAGGTAGCGACCACCTCGCGGAAACTTGGCTTCAACGGCGTTCTTTGTGTGTAAAAAACACGATCCCTTGTTCGCGGATAGATCGTTAACCGTTCCCAAACATAATTCAACATGCAACATCTTCATATTCACTGATCTGCGTGACGTGATGGTTCCGTATCTGGGACGACAAATTTGTCATCATGAATTCAGAGACTGGGGATACATTGCAGAGAAGGTTCTGTTGGTGAACAGGTTGTTAGGGAACAATCTGGGATTTTGTAAGGAGAATGAACAGTCCCTGAGACATCCAGTGTTTATTGAGTACACTCATCAAGAACCCAGAAGATTCCCCTACAAGACTTTCGAACCCCAAACACCCATGGCTTCATAAAACATCCAGCTGTTACACAGATATATGGTATCGTTAACTTGCTCATACTTCATTCACACCTGATTTGTATTTCATTGTTTCATATCAACTGATAAAAAGCTCTCGGAAACCGGAAGTGAGATTATTTCACACTCACTTTGTTAGCAATAACTATATTTCGAGTTTGGTATCTGAAGAATATTCCAACTTGGCGCCCATTGTGGACCATTCAATGCTGGTAATTCATTATTTTATCTGTTATTATTGTTTTCACTAGACATTGATCTTTCATTCTCAGCAGTTTACCTGTACAATTGGCTCGCTAGCAAATGTACGAGTAAAACGTGAGCTTTGTAGAGCTATTTTTCTGGTAATTCATTATAATTTTGTATTGAAAAGTCAAGTATTCACAATAAATCCAGTACATTCAATTTGAAATCAACTCTTATAGAATTCACAGTCTGTTTCTTCCTCCCACCAACCTTTTGCATGCTTGTTCCTAGGGCAAGATTGAATTCACTAGGATTAGTTGATTGATAGTTGGTTAGTCGGGCACGGACGTGGACCGGAAAGAGCGCCACAACATTACCCATCAGAGTATCTCTGAATGCCCACATGAAGTATATATCTAGGTGGCCTGCCCATGAGCCACGCCTATCACTAGTGACACATTTCACCACACATTCACAACGGTGACAGCAGAAGATAGTTCAAGTTTGAGTCCATGACACATTAAAATAAATTGTTTCTAGTATTTCCAGAGTCCGTGCATTCCAGGTACAGTCAGTTCCGACCTCCTGGCTCACACAAAAACAATTCATAGACCCATCAATAGCCTACTTATTGTGAATCTGGATTGCTCTCAATTTTCAATTTCAATTTCAATTTTTCAATTTATTCACACACATGTACATACAAATAATGAACAAATGATGAATTCACCAGCATCATAATATCATAATATAATATCGGACCTAACTACATAATACATACAGATGATGGTAATATATTTTAATGATAAAATATATATATATATAATTGCTATATTCACCACTTTTTGATTCATGTGTGAAGCTCACATAAGGAAACAAATCCTTGTGTGTGAGCCAACTAATAAAACATAAGATATTATAAGTGTGTAGTCAAACTGCACTGCATTTTAGACAACAGATACAATATATAGATTGTAGATAATAAGTGAAGAAAATATTTAGACGCACAGAACAGATGACTTCTCATCACTCGCATTGATAAATCAAGTTATTATTGAACATATATTACAGTTTGAACATTTCTGCGCATTGCGATCTTTCCAATTGTTGGATCCATTTCGCGAGCCTGGCTTTGAATAAATTGAAATGAAAAACCTGAAGCTCTCTGATTTGGACAGGAATTTGATTAAAAAATCATCATGGAGTGAATAATGACCACTTGGACATTGGGAAGTCACACATAACATTTCATCTCTTTGTACTTTTGGAATGACTGATCAAAAAATATGTCAATTCACAGACACATATACAGTCTGTTCATTCACTAGGTAGGCTATTCTTCCAGTTTCATGACCAATACATCCAGCGTTTATTCCCCGAGTGGCTTTCCTTCAGACCAGAATCCTGTCTTATATTGGACTCGACACAGATTGCTTCAGCTTCAGGTCAGCTTGTGTAGGTTGGGCTGGACCGGGTCACTCGGATGGGTTAGGTTTGCGCAACAACAACAGCAACAGCAACTGCATGAGGTCACATACGATGGAATAGAATTGAAAAGAATGGGAGAGAATGGAATGTAATAAGTTGGACGAATATCTTCACCGAACCAGATATTGGTCATGGCAGTAATTACAATGATTGAAGAGACAGTTGAACGACAGAAAGCGTAGGAGGTTGTACCGTCACGCGATGTGGAGTTGTCGACAGCGCATCAAATCTCCGAGAAACCAACGTTATAGGAATCCCACATGACCAGAAAACCAGATGTTCGACACTTCGAACATGTGATTGGTTGACAAATGGGATTTCTAACAAATAGAATTCTGGACAAATTGTATGTACACGATTTGTTGGAGTAATTGAAAATTACTGAAGTTTTTGAAATCCTAAAATGTATCGGAAGATTGATTTATTATCAATCTCTTCAGTTCAGTTCCAAGATCTTCCATGGTTGGTATAGATTTCATTGATGAAGGTGAACAATTGTATAGTTTGACACTCCTCCAGATACTGGTCCATTATTGAGCACATACTGACGATCGGATGAGTAGCGGCTGTCCGCTCATCTTCCACTCATCTGACGCAGCAATATCTTCCTCCAACATGGCAAGGACAGTGACTTCAGTGCTGAGAGATGTGAGATTCCATAAACGTGCCACAGCCACTTTGAATGCGGGTTTTGCAATAAGTTACCCAGTCAGATGAGAAGAGATATTTCACGACAGTTTGTCGATATCTCCTTCTTCTTCCTCAACGCCGATATTTACTTGCAAAGTCGACACTTTCGAAGAATTCGAGTGTTCAAACATGCCACATGCCACATGCCACATCACACACACACACACACACACACACACACATGCACACATTGTTCATTGTTGGTTCTCGATTTACATAGCACACAGATGCATTGTATAAATCAGGTTGAAGCTACGAAAATTGAAAACCGAGGTTCAAATATTCTATGTTCAATTGAGGTTGAGAGTTTGGATATCTGTCGACACTGTGATTGGATGGACGAAGCGAAGACTCAATTCCACTATACCCGAAAAAATGGGTTTTTTTCGCGCTCCACAGGTCAAACAAAAATTTGAAATCAGATTAAACTTGGCATACAAAAGTGTCCTCATCTAATTCGATACTGTATAGTTTTGAGGCTCAATCGGTCAAACCACTCTTGAGAAAACTAATTTCAAAGTTTTCAAAAATCCCTTGAGAATAACCCAGAGGAAAAAAATCCGTGGAAAATACATTCTTCGAGAGAATAATTCGGCCAAATTCAACCCCGAACTTAGTGTATTATATTCCTAATTCCATTCGATCTCTATGATTTGATGGTGGTAAAGATTTATTGACTGAGCTCGAGTCTGATTTCTTAGGAAACATGATCAAGAAGATTTCTATAGTGGATCGAAATATTTAGAATCGAATTGCATGAAAATTATTGCATTCTATAACATCAATCTTTCAAACTATGATTCATCCTAGCTAAGCTAGACGAAAACTGTTGTCATTTTCATTTCATTCAACAAAACTGTGACATATTTGTAGGCCTACTCAACATCTTTTTATCCATTATATGAAATCATATTGTTATTGATTCGTCTTTACTGTACAATTCCTGATTCCAGCAGTACTGACATGATAAATATTTGCCACAATAACCACAATCACTCACTACATTTCCTCCTCTAGGTCTACTCCCCCTTGGTACAAAGCTGAGCTACTGTGTGGGCAGGATATATTATAGGCCTGTTATGCAACAAGATTGCTATACAGACTGGAAGTAGACCTGGATTAGAATACTTGTCTCGTTATTAAACACGGCCGCCACAAGAATGTGACCTCGCTGTCGACATGCCTCTCTCAGAAGTCAATTGAAAATGACGCACTAGCTAGATAGTCCAACATATTGCTGATACCAATGAGACGGGTGGACCAGTGGCTGAAACGCTGAGTCTCATTGTTGATCTTATAGTCATCATACAAAACCATATAAATAATATAATGCCCACTTAATTGACTGAACTATGAACTTATCATCACCGAGTTTGTGATGAAAGATTGGCTTTATTCCACACAGAACAGATCATATTGGCATCAGCATTGTCAAGCACTTTCCAGGCAATTCTCTCGCTGGCTATACGGGACTTTCCCGATCAATTACCTCGCCATTGACAAGACTTGGTTGTGGCCTTTTCACGTGTTATTCACGTGCACGTGCGTATCAACAGTTGACATTATCTCCGCCGCGCGCGCATCTGCAACTGTAAGTGTCGAATTACCAGAGTGGAACGCGGACCTGAGCAAGCAGGTGTGTTCATTATACAGGTCGTGAAACTAGTAGTTGAACTGTTGAAGACGATGTATCATCATTGTTGTGTCGTAAGATGAATCATGTTCATTCTCATATATTCATATTGAATTCAAGTGCACGTGCGTATCAACAGTTGACATTATCTCCGCCGCGCGCGTATCTGCAACTGTTAGTGTCGAATAACTAGAGTAGAACGCGGTCCTGAGCAAGCAGGTGTGTTCATTATACAGGTCGTGAAACCGGTAGTTGAACTGTTGAAGACGATGAATCATCATTGTTGTGTCGTAAGATGAATCATGTTCATTCTCATATATTCATATTGAATTCAAGTGCACGTGCGTATCAACAGTTGACATTATCTCCGCCGCGCGCGTATCTGCAACTGTTAGTGTCGAATAACTAGAGTAGAACGCGGTCCTGAGCAAGCAGGTGTGTTCATTATACAGGTCGTGAAACCAGTAGTTGAACTGTTGAAGACGATGTATCATCATTGTTGTGTCGTAAGATGAATCATGTTCATTCTCATATATTCATATTGAATTCAAGTGCACGTGCGTATCAACAGTTGACATTATCTCCGCCGCGCGCGTATCTGCAACTGTTAGTGTCGAATAACTAGAGTAGAACGCGGTCCTGAGCAAGCAGGTGTGATCATTATACAGGTCGTGAAACCAGTAGTTGAACTGTTGAAGACGATGTATCATCATTGTTGTGTCGTAAGATGAATCATGTTCATTCTCATATATTCATATTGAATTCAAGTGCACGTGCGTATCAACAGTTGACATCATCTCCGCCGCGCGCGCATCTGCAACTGTTAGTGTCGAATAACTAGAGTAGAACGCGGACCTGAGCAAGCAGGTGTGTTCATTATACAGGTCGTGAAACCGGTAGTTGAACTGTTGAAGACGATGACTCATCATTGTTGTGTCGTAAGATGGATCATGTTCATTCTCATATATTCATATTGAATTCAAGTGCACGTGCGTATCAACAGTTGACATTATCTCCGCCGCGCGCGTATCTGCAACTGTTAGTGTCGAATAACTAGAGTAGAACGCGGTCCTGAGCAAGCAGGTGTGTTCATTATACAGGTCGTGAAACCGGTAGTTGAACTGTTGAAGACGATGAATCATCATTGTTGTGTCGTAAGATGAATCATGTTCATTCTCATATATTCATATTGAATTCAAGTGCACGTGCGTATCAACAGTTGACATTATCTCCGCCGCGCGCGCATCTGCAACTGTTAGTGTCGAATAACCAGAGTAGAACGCGGACCTGGGCAAGCAGGTGTGTTCATTATACAGGTCGTGAAACCGGTAGTTGAACTGTTGAAGACGATGAATCATCACTGTTGTGTCGTAAGATGAATCATGTTCATTCTCATATATTCATATTGAATTCAAGTGCACGTGCGTATCAACAGTTGACATTATCTCCGCCGCGCGCGTATCTGCAACTGTCAGTGTTGAATAACTAGAGTGGAACGCGGACCTGGGCAAGCAGTTGTGTTCATTATACAGGTCGTGAAACCGGTAGTTGAACTGTTGAAGACGATGAATCATCATTGTTGTGTCGTAAGATGAATCATGTTCATTCTCATATATTCATATTGAATTCAAGTGCACGTGCGTATCAACAGTTGACATTACCTCCGCCGCGCGCGTATCTGCAACTGTTAGTGTCGAATAACTAGAGTAGAACGCGGACCTGAGCAAGCAGGTGTGATCATTATACAGGTCGTGAAACCGGTAGTTGAACTGTTGAAGACGATGAATCATCATTGTTGTGTCGTAAGATGAATCATGTTCATTCTCATATATTCATATTGAATTCGAGTGCACGTGCGTATCAACAGTTGACATTATCTCCGCCGCGCGCGTATCTGCAACTGTTAGTGTCGAATAACCAGAGTAGAACGCGGACCTGGGCAAGCAGGTGTGTTCATTATACAGGTCGTGAAACAAGTAGTTGAACTGTTGAAGACGATGTATCATCATTGTTGTGTCGTAAGATGAATCATGTTCATTCTCATATATTCATATTGAATTCAAGTGCACGTGCGTATCAACAGTTGACATTACCTCCGCCGCGCGCGCATCTGCAACTGTTAGTGTCGAATAACCAGAGTAGAACGCGGACCTGAGCAAGCAGGTGTGTTCATTATACAGCTCGTGAAACCGGTAGTTGAACTGTTGAAGACGATGAATCATCATTGTTGTGTCGTAAGATGAATCATGTTCATTCTCATATATTCATATTGAATTCGAGTGCACGTGCGTATCAACAGTTGACATTATCTCCGCCGCGCGCGTATCTGCAACTGTTAGTGTCGAATAACTAGAGTAGAACGCGGACCTGGGCAAGCAGGTGTGTTCATTATACAGGTCGTGAAACAAGTAGTTGAACTGTTGAAGACGATGACTCATCATTGTTGTGTCGTAAGATGAATCATGTTCATTCTCATATATTCATATTGAATTCAAGTGCACGTGCGTATCAACAGTTGACATTACCTCCGCCGCGCGCGCATCTGCAACTGTTAGTGTCGAATAACTAGAGTAGAACGCGGACCTGAGCAAGCAGGTGTGTTCATTATACAGGTCGTGAAACAAGTAGTTGAACTGTTGAAGACGATGACTCATCATTGTTGTGTCGTAAGATGAATCATGTTCATTCTCATATATTCATATTGAATTCAAGTGCACGTGCGTATCAACAGTTGACATTATCTCCGCCGCGCGCGTATCTGCAACTGTTAGTGTCGAATAACCAGAGTAGAACGCGGACCTGAGCAAGCAGGTGTGTTCATTATACAGGTCGTGAAACCGGTAGTTGAACTGTTGAAGACGATGAATCATCATTGTTGTGTCGTGAGATGAATCATGTTCATTCTCATATATTCATATTGAATTCAAGTGCACGTGCGTATCAACAGTTGACATTATCTCCGCCGCGCGCGCATCTGCAACTGTTAGTGTCGAATAACCAGAGTAGAACGCGGACCTGAGCAAGCAGGTGTGTTCATTATACAGCTCGTGAAACCGGTAGTTGAACTGTTGAAGACGATGACTCATCATTGTTGTGTCGTAAGATGAATCATGTTCATTCTCATATATTCATATTGAATTCAAGTGCACGTGCGTATCAACAGTTGACATTATCTCCGCCGCGCGCGTATCTGCAACTGTTAGTGTCGAATAACTAGAGTAGAACGCGGACCTGAGCAAGCAGGTGTGATCATTATACAGGTCGTGAAACCGGTAGTTGAACTGTTGAAGACGATGTATCATCATTGTTGTGTCGTGAGATGAATCATGTTCATTCTCATATATTCATATTGAATTCGAGTGCACGTGCGTATCAACAGTTGACATTATCTCCGCCGCGCGCGTATCTGCAACTGTTAGTGTCGAATAACTAGAGTAGAACGCGGACCTGGGCAAGCAGGTGTGTTCATTATACAGGTCGTGAAACAAGTAGTTGAACTGTTGAAGACGATGTATCATCATTGTTGTGTCGTGAGATGAATCATGTTCATTCTCATATATTCATATTGAATTCAAGTGCACGTGCGTATCAACAGTTGACATTATCCCCGCCGCGCGCGCATCTGCAACTGTTAGTGTCGAATAACTAGAGTAGAACGTGGACCTGAGCAAGCAGGTGTGATCATTATACAGGTCGTGAAACCAGTAGTTGAACTGTTGAAGACGATGTATCATCATTGTTGTGTCGTAAGATGAATCATGTTCATTCTCATATATTCATATTGAATTCAAGTGCACGTGCGTATCAACAGTTGACATTATCTCCGCCGCGCGCGCATCTGCAACTGTTAGTGTTGAATAACTAGAGTAGAACGCGGACCTGAGCAAGCAGGTGTGTTCATTATACAGGTCGTGAAACCGGTAGTTGAACTGTTGAAGACGATGTATCATCATTGTTGTGTCGTAAGATGAATCATGTTCATTCTCATATATTCATATTGAATTCAAGTGCACGTGCGTATCAACAGTTGACATTATCTCCGCCGCGCGCGTATCTGCAACTGTTAGTGTCGAATAACTAGAGTAGAACGCGGACCTGAGAAAGCAGGTGTGTTCATTATACAGGTCGTGAAACCGGTAGTTGAACTGTTGAAGACGATGACTCATCACTGTTGTGTCGTTAGATGAATCATGTTCATTCTCATATATTCATATTGAATTCAAGTGCACGTGCGTATCAACAGTTGACATTACCTCCGCCGCGCGCGTATCTGCAACTGTCAGTGTTGAATAACTAGAGTGGAACGCGGACCTGGGCAAGCAGTTGTGTTCATTATACAGGTCGTGAAACCGGTAGTTGAACTGTTGAAGACGATGACTCATCACTGTTGTGTCGTAAGATGAATCATGTTCATTCTCATATATTCATATTGAATTCAAGTGCACGTGCGTATCAACAGTTGACATTATCTCCGCCGCGCGCGTATCTGCAACTGTCAGTGTTGAATAACTAGAGTGGAACGCGGACCTGGGCAAGCAGTTGTGTTCATTATACAGGTCGTGAAACCGGTAGTTGAACTGTTGAAGACGATGACTCATCACTGTTGTGTCGTTAGATGAATCATGTTCATTCTCATATATTCATATTGAATTCAAGTGCACGTGCGTATCAACAGTTGACATTATCTCCGCCGCGCGCGTATCTGCAACTGTTAGTGTCGAATAACTAGAGTGGAACGCGGACCTGGGCAAGCAGGTGTGTTCATTGTACGGGTCGTGAAACCAGTAGTTGAACTGTTGAAGACGATGACTCATCATTGTTGTGTCGTAAGATGAATCATGTTCATTCTCATATATTCATATTGAATTCAAGTGCACGTGCGTATCAACAGTTGACATTATCTCCGCCGCGCGCGTATCTGCAACTGTTAGTGTCGAATAACCAGAGTAGAACGTGGACCTGAGCAAGCAGGTGTGTTCATTATACAGGTCGTGAAACCGGTAGTTGAACTGTTGAAGACGATGACTCATCACTGTTGTGTCGTGAGATGAATCATGTTCATTCTCATATATTCATATTGAATTCAAGTGCACGTGCGTATCAACAGTTGACATTATCTCCGCCGCGCGCGTATCTGCAACTGTTAGTGTCGAATAACTAGAGTGGAACGCGGACCTGGGCAAGCAGTTGTGTTCATTATACAGGTCGTGAAACCGGTAGTTGAACTGTTGAAGACGATGACTCATCACTGTTGTGTCGTTAGATGAATCATGTTCATTCTCATATATTCATATTGAATTCAAGTGCACGTGCGTATCAACAGTTGACATTATCTCCGCCGCGCGCGTATCTGCAACTGTTAGTGTCGAATAACTAGAGTGGAACGCGGACCTGGGCAAGCAGGTGTGTTCATTATACAGGTCGTGAAACCAGTAGTTGAACTGTTGAAGACGATGACTCATCATTGTTGTGTCGTAAGATGAATCATGTTCATTCTCATATATTCATATTGAATTCAAGTGCACGTGCGTATCAACAGTTGACATTATCTCCGCCGCGCGCGCATCTGCAACTGTTAGTGTCGAATAACTAGAGTGGAACGCGGACCTGGGCAAGCAGGTGTGTTCATTATACAGGTCGTGAAACCGGTAGTTGAACTGTTGAAGACGATGACTCATCATTGTTGTGTCGTAAGATGAATCATGTTCATTCTCATATATTCATATTGAATTCAAGTGCACGTGCGTATCAACAGTTGACATTATCTCCGCCGCGCGCGTATCTGCAACTGTTAGTGTCGAATAACTAGAGTAGAACGCGGACCTGAGCAAGCAGGTGTGTTCATTATACAGGTCGTGAAACCGGTAGTTGAACTGTTGAAGACGATGACTCATCACTGTTGTGTCGTAAGATGAATCATGTTCATTCTCATATATTCATATTGAATTCAAGTGCACGTGCGTATCAACAGTTGACATTATCTCCGCCGCGCGCGCATCTGCAACTGTCAGTGTTGAATAACTAGAGTGGAACGCGGACCTGGGCAAGCAGGTGTGTTCATTATACAGGTCGTGAAACCAGTAGTTGAACTGTTGAAGACGATGACTCATCATTGTTGTGTCGTAAGATGAATCATGTTCATTCTCATATATTCATATTGAATTCAAGTGCACGTGCGTATCAACAGTTGACATTATCTCCGCCGCGCGCGCATCTGCAACTGTTAGTGTCGAATAACTAGAGTGGAACGCGGACCTGGGCAAGCAGGTGTGTTCATTGTACGGGTCGTGAAACCAGTAGTATAACTGTTGAAGACGATGACTCATCATTGTTGTGTCGTAAGATGAATCATGTTCATTCTCATATATTCATATTGAATTCAAGTGCACGTGCGTATCAACAGTTGACATTATCTCCGCCGCGCGCGCATCTGCAACTGTTAGTGTCGAATAACTAGAGTGGAACGCGGACTTGGGCAAGCAAGTGTGTTCATTATACAGGTCGTGAAACCAGTAGTTGAACTGTTGAAGACGATGACTCATCACTGTTGTGTCGTGAGATGAATCATGTTCATTCTCATATATTCATATTGAATTCAAGTGCACGTGCGTATCAACAGTTGACATTATCTCCGCCGCGCGCGCATCTGCAACTGTTAGTGTCGAATAACTAGAGTGGAACGCGGACCTGGGCAAGCAGGTGTGTTCATTGTACGGGTCGTGAAACCAGTAGTATAACTGTTGAAGACGATGACTCATCATTGTTGTGTCGTAAGATGAATCATGTTCATTCTCATATATTCATATTGAATTCAAGTGCACGTGCGTATCAACAGTTGACATTATCTCCGCCGCGCGCGCATCTGCAACTGTTAGTGTCGAATAACTAGAGTGGAACGCGGACCTGGGCAAGCAGGTGTGTTCATTATACAGGTCGTGAAACCAGTAGTTGAACTGTTGAAGACGATGACTCATCATTGTTGTGTCGTAAGATGAATCATGTTCATTCTCATATATTCATATTGAATTCAAGTGCACGTGCGTATCAACAGTTGACATTATCTCCGCCGCGCGCGCATCTGCAACTGTTAGTGTCGAATAACTAGAGTGGAACGCGGACCTGAGCGAGCAGGTGTGTTCATTATACAGGTCGTGAAACCGGTAGTTGAACTGTTGAAGACGATGACTCATCATTGTTGTGTCGTAAGATGAATCATGTTCATTCTCATATATTCATATTGAATTCAAGTGCACGTGCGTATCAACAGTTGACATTATCTCCGCCGCGCGCGCATCTGCAACTGTTAGTGTCGAATAACTAGAGTGGAACGCGGACCTGGGCAAGCAGGTGTGTTCATTATACAGGTCGTGAAACCAGTAGTTGAACTGTTGAAGACGATGACTCATCACTGTTGTGTCGTTAGATGAATCATGTTCATTCTCATATATTCATATTGAATTCAAGTGCACGTGCGTATCAACAGTTGACATTATCTCCGCCGCGCGCGTATCTGCAACTGTTAGTGTCGAATAACTAGAGTAGAACGTGGACCTGAGCAAGCAGTTGTGTTCATTATACCGGTCGTGAAACCGGTAGTTGAACTGTTGAAGACGATGACTCATCATTGTTGTGTCGTAAGATGAATCATGTTCATTCTCATATATTCATATTGAATTCAAGTGCACGTGCGTATCAACAGTTGACATTATCTCCGCCGCGCGCGCATCTGCAACTGTTAGTGTCGAATAACTAGAGTGGAACGCGGACCTGGGCAAGCAGGTGTGTTCATTATACAGGTCGTGAAACCAGTAGTTGAACTGTTGAAGACGATGACTCATCACTGTTGTGTCGTTAGATGAATCATGTTCATTCTCATATATTCATATTGAATTCAAGTGCACGTGCGTATCAACAGTTGACATTATCTCCGCCGCGCGCGTATCTGCAACTGTTAGTGTCGAATAACTAGAGTAGAACGTGGACCTGAGCAAGCAGTTGTGTTCATTATACCGGTCGTGAAACCGGTAGTTGAACTGTTGAAGACGATGACTCATCATTGTTGTGTCGTAAGATGAATCATGTTCATTCTCATATATTCATATTGAATTCAAGTGCACGTGCGTATCAACAGTTGACATTGTCTCCGCCGCGCGCGTATCTGCAACTGTTAGTGTCGAATAACTAGAGTAGAACGCGGACCTGAGCAAGCAGGTGTGTTCATTATACAGGTCGTGAAACAAGTAGTTGAACTGTTGAAGACGATGTATCATCGTTGTTGTGTCGTAAGATGAATCATGTTCATTCTCATATATTCATATTGAATTCAAGTGCACGTGCGTATCAACAGTTGACATTATCTCCGCCGCGCGCGTATCTGCAACTGTCAGTGTCGAATAACTAGAGTAGAACGCGGACCTGAGCAAGCAGGTGTGATCATTATACAGGTCGTGAAACAAGTAGTTGAACTGTTGAAGACGATGACTCATCATTGTTGTGTCGTAAGATGAATCATGTTCATTCTCATATATTCATATTGAATTCAAGTGCACGTGCGTATCAACAGTTGACATTATCTCCGCCGCGCGCGCATCTGTAACTGTTAGTGTCGAATAACCAGAGTAGAACGCGGACCTGAGCAAGCAGGTGTGTTCATTATACAGGTCGTGAAACCAGTAGTTGAACTGTTGAAGACGATGTATCATTGTTGTGTCGTGAGATGAATCATGTTCATTCTCATATATTCATATTGAATTCAAGTGCACGTGCGTATCAACAGTTGATGTTATCTCCGCCGCGCGCGCATCTGCAACTGTTAGTGTCGAATAACTAGAGTGGAACGCGGACCTGGGCAAGCAGGTGTGATCATTATACAGGTCGTGAAACAAGTAGTTGAACTGTTGAAGACGATGACTCATCACTGTTGTGTCGTAAGATGAATCATGTTCATTCTCATATATTCATATTGAATTCAAGTGCACGTGCGTATCAACAGTTGACATTATCTCCGCCGCGCGCGTATCTGCAACTGTCAGTGTCGAATAACTAGAGTAGAACGCGGACCTGAGCAAGCAGGTGTGATCATTATACAGGTCGTGAAACAAGTAGTTGAACTGTTGAAGACGATGACTCATCATTGTTGTGTCGTAAGATGAATCATGTTCATTCTCATATATTCATATTGAATTCAAGTGCACGTGCGTATCAACAGTTGACATTATCTCCGCCGGGCGCGTATCTGCAACTGTTAGTGTCGAATAACTAGAGTAGAACGCGGACCTGGGCAAGCAGGTGTGTTCATTATACAGGTCGTGAAACCAGTAGTTGAACTGTTGAAGACGATGTATCATCATTGTTGTGTCGTAAGATGAATCATGTTCATTCTCATATATTCATATTGAATTCAAGTGCACGTGCGTATCAACAGTTGATGTTATCTCCGCCGCGCGCGCATCTGCAACTGTTAGTGTCGAATAACTAGAGTAGAACGCGGTCCTGAGCAAGCAGGTGTGTTCATTATACAGGTCGTGAAACCGGTAGTTGAACTGTTGAAGACGATGAATCATCATTGTTGTGTCGTAAGATGAATCATGTTCATTCTCATATATTCATATTGAATTCAAGTGCACGTGCGTATCAACAGTTGACATTATCTCCGCCGCGCGCGTATCTGCAACTGTTAGTGTCGAATAACTAGAGTGGAACGCGGACCTGGGCAAGCAGTTGTGTTCATTATACAGGTCGTGAAACCGGTAGTTGAACTGCTGAAGACGATGTATCATCATTGTTGTGTCGTGAGATGAATCATGTTCATTCTCATATATTCATATTGAATTCAAGTGCACGTGCGTATCAACAGTTGACATTATCTCCGCCGCGCGCGCATCTGCAACTGTTAGTGTTGAATAACTAGAGTAGAACGCGGACCTAAGCAAGCAGGTGTGTTCATTATACAGGTCGTGAAACCGGTAGTTGAACTGTTGAAGACGATGTATCATCATTGTTGTGTCGTAAGATGAATCATGTTCATTCTCATATATTCATATTGAATTCAAGTGCACGTGCGTATCAACAGTTGACATTATCTCCGCCGCGCGCGTATCTGCAACTGTTAGTGTCGAATAACTAGAGTAGAACGCGGACCTGAGCAAGCAGGTGTGTTCATTATACAGGTCGTGAAACCAGTAATTGAACTGTTGAAGACGATGACTCATCATTGTTGTGTCGTAAGATGAATCATGTTCATTCTCATATATTCATATTGAATTCAAGTGCACGTGCGTATCAACAGTTGACATTATCTCCGCCGCGCGCGTATCTGCAACTGTTAGTGTCGAATAACTAGAGTGGAACGCGGACCTGGGCAAGCAGTTGTGTTCATTATACAGGTCGTGAAACCGGTAGTTGAACTGTTGAAGACGATGACTCATCATTGTTGTGTCGTAAGATGAATCATGTTCATTCTCATATATTCATATTGAATTCAAGTGCACGTGCGTATCAACAGTTGACATCATCTCCGCCGCGCGCGCATCTGCAACTGTTAGTGTCGAATAACTAGAGTAGAACGCGGACCTGGGCAAGCAGGTGTGTTCATTATACAGGTCGTGAAACCGGTAGTTGAACTGTTGAAGACGATGACTCATCATTGTTGTGTCGTAAGATGAATCATGTTCATTCTCATATATTCATATTGAATTCAAGTGCACGTGCGTATCAACAGTTGACATCATCTCCGCCGCGCGCGCATCTGCAACTGTTAGTGTCGAATAACTAGAGTAGAACGCGGACCTGAGCAAGCAGGTGTGTTCATTATACAGGTCGTGAAACCGGTAGTTGAACTGTTGAAGACGATGACTCATCACTGTTGTGTCGTGAGATGAATCATGTTCATTCTCATATATTCATATTGAATTCAAGTGCACGTGCGTATCAACAGTTGACATCATCTCCGCCGCGCGCGTATCTGCAACTGTTAGTGTCGAATAACTAGAGTAGAACGCGGACCTGAGCAAGCAGGTGTGTTCATTACACAGGTCGTGAAACCAGTAGTTGAACTGTTGAAGACGATGACTCATCACTGTTGTGTCGTAAGATGAATCATGTTCATTCTCATATATTCATATTGAATTCAAGTGCACGTGCGTATCAACAGTTGACATTATCTCCGCCGCGCGCGCATCTGCAACTGTTGGTGTCGAATAACTAGAGTAGAACGCGGACCTGAGCAAGCAGGTGTGATCATTATACAGGTCGTGAAACCAGTAGTTGAACTGTTGAAGACGATGACTCATCATTGTTGTGTCGTAAGATGAATCATGATCATTCTCATATATTCATATTGAATTCAAGTGCATGTGCGTATCAACAGTTGACATTATCTCCGCCGCGCGCGCATCTGCAACTGTTAGTGTCGAATGACTAGAGTAGAACGCGGACCTGAGCAAGCAGGTGTGATCATTATACAGGTCGTGAAACCAGTAGTTGAACTGTTGAAGACGATGACTCATCATTGTTGTGTCGTAAGATGAATCATGTTCATTCTCATATATTCATATTGAATTCAAGTGCACGTGCGTATCAACAGTTGACATTATCTCCGCCGCGCGCGCATCTGCAACTGTTGGTGTCGAATAACTAGAGTAGAACGCGGACCTGAGCAAGCAGGTGTGATCATTATACAGGTCGTGAAACCAGTAGTTGAACTGTTGAAGACGATCAATCATCATTGTAGTGTCGTAAGATGAATCATGTTCATTCTCTTATATTCATATTGAATTCAAGTGCACTTGCGTATCAACAGTTGACATTATCTCCGCCGCGCGCGCATCTGCAACTGTTAGTGTCGAATAACTAAAGTAGAACGCGGACCTGAGCAAGCAGGTGTGTTCATTATACAGGTCGTGAAACAAGTAGTTGAACTGTTGAAGACGATGACTCATCATTGTTGTGTCGTAAGATGAATCATGTTCATTCTCATATATTCATATTGAATTCAAGTGCACGTGCGTATCAACAGTTGACATTATCCCCGCCGCGCGCGCATCTGCAACTGTTAGTGTCGAATAACTAGAGTGGAACGCGGACCTGGGCAAGCAGTTGTGTTCATTATACAGGTCGTGAAACCGGTAGTTGAACTGTTGAAGACGATGAATCATCATTGTTGTGTCGTAGGATGAATCATGTTCATTCTCATATATTCATATTGAATTCAAGTGCACGTGCGTATCAACAGTTGACATTATCTCCGCCGCGCGCGTATCTGCAACTGTTAGTGTCGAATAACCAGAGTAGAACGCGGACCTGAGCAAGCAGGTGTGTTCATTATACAGGTCGTGAAACCAGTAGTTGAACTGTTGAAGACGATGTATCATCATTGTTGTGTCGTAAGATGGATCATGTTCATTCTCATATATTCATATTGAATTCAAGTGCACGTGCGTATCAACAGTTGACATTATCTCCGCCGCGCGCGTATCTGCAACTGTTAGTGTCGAATAACCAGAGTAGAACGCGGACCTGAGCAAGCAGGTGTGTTCATTATACAGGTCGTGAAACCAGTAGTATAACTGTTGAAGACGATGTATCATTGTTGTGTCGTGAGATGAATCATGTTCATTCTCATATATTCATATTGAATTCAAGTGCACGTGCGTATCAACAGTTGACATTATCTCCGCCACGCGCGTATCTGCAACTGTCAGTGTCGAATAACTAGAGTAGAACGCGGACCTGAGCAAGCAGGTGTGTTCATTATACAGGTCGTGAAACCGGTAGTTGAACTGTTGAAGACGATGAATCATCACTGTTGTGTCGTAAGATGAATCATGTTCATTCTCATATATTCATATTGAATTCAAGTGCACGTGCGTATCAACAGTTGACATTGTCTCCGCCGCGCGCGTATCTGCAACTGTTAGTGTCGAATAACCAGAGTAGAACGCGGACCTGAGCAAGCAGGTGTGTTCATTATACAGGTCGTGAAACAAGTAGTTGAACTGTTGAAGACGATGTATCATCATTGTTGTGTCGTAAGATGAATCATGTTCATTCTCATATATTCATATTGAATTCAAGTGCACGTGCGTATCAACAGTTGACATCATCTCCGCCGCGCGCGTATCTGCAACTGTTAGTGTCGAATTACCAGAGTAGAACGCGGACCTGGGCAAGCAGTTGTGTTCATTATACAGGTCGTGAAACCGGTAGTTGAACTGTTGAAGACGATGTATCATCATTGTTGTGTCGTGAGATGAATCATGTTCATTCTCATATATTCATATTGAATTCAAGTGCACGTGCGTATCAACAGTTGACATTATCTCCGCCGCGCGCGTATCTGCAACTGTTAGTGTCGAATAACTAGAGTAGAACGCGGACCTGAGCAAGCAGGTGTGTTCATTATACAGGTCGTGAAACAGGTAGTTGAACTGTTGAAGACGATGTATCATCATTGTTGTGTCGTAAGATGAATCATGTTCATTCTCATATATTCATATTGAATTCAAGTGCACGTGCGTATCAACAGTTGACATTATCTCCGCCGCGCGCGCATCTGCAACTGTTAGTGTCGAATAACTAGAGTAGAACGCGGACCTGAGCAAGCAGGTGTGTTCATTATACAGGTCTTGAAACAAGTAGTTGAACTGTTGAAGACGATGAATCATCATTGTTGTGTCGTAAGATGAATCATGTTCATTCTCATATATTCATATTGAATTCAAGTGCACGTGCGTATCAACAGTTGACATTATCTCCGCCGCGCGCGTATCTGCAACTGTTAGTGTCGAATAACTAGAGTAGAACGCGGACCTGAGCAAGCAGGTGTGTTCATTATACAGGTTGTGAAACAAGTAGTTGAACTGTTGAAGACGATGACTCATCACTGTTGTGTCGTAAGATGAATCATGTTCATTCTCATATATTCATATTGAATTCAAGTGCACGTGCGTATCAACAGTTGACATTATCTCCGCCGCGCGCGTATCTGCAACTGTTAGTGTTGAATAACTAGAGTAGAACGCGGACCTGAGCAAGCAGGTGTGTTCATTATACAGGTCGTGAAACCGGTAGTTGAACTGTTGAAGACGATGTGTCATCATTGTTGTGTCGTAAGATCAATCATGTTCATTCTCATATATTCATATTGAATTCAAGTGCACGTGCGTATCAACAGTTGACATTATCTCCGCCGCGCGCGCATCTGCAACTGTTAGTGTCGAATAACTAGAGTAGAACGCGGACCTGAGCAAGCAGGTGTGTTCATTATACAGGTCGTGAAACAAGTAGTTGAACTGTTGAAGACGATGTATCATCATTGTTGTGTCGTAAGATGAATCATGTTCATTCTCATATATTCATATTGAATTCAAGTGCACGTGCGTATCAACAGTTGACATTATCTCCGCCGCGCGCGTATCTGCAACTGTTAGTGTCGAATAACTAGAGTAGAACGCGGACCTGAGCAAGCAGGTGTGTTCATTACACAGGTCGTGAAACCAGTAGTTGAACTGTTGAAGACGATGACTCATCATTGTTGTGTCGTGAGATGAATCATGTTCATTCTCATATATTCATATTGAATTCAAGTGCACGTGCGTATCAACAGTTGACATTATCTCCGCCGCGCGCGTATCTGCAACTGTTAGTGTCGAATAACTAGAGTAGAACGCGGACCTGAGCAAGCAGGTGTGTTCATTACACAGGTCGTGAAACCAGTAGTTGAACTGTTGAAGACGATGACTCATCATTGTTGTGTCGTAAGATCAATCATGTTCATTCTCATATATTCATATTGAATTCAAGTGCACGTGCGTATCAACAGTTGACATTATCTCCGCCGCGCGCGCATCTGCAACTGTTAGTGTCGAATAACTAGAGTAGAACGCGGACCTGAGCAAGCAGGTGTGTTCATTATACAGGTCGTGAAACAAGTAGTTGAACTGTTGAAGACGATGTATCATCATTGTTGTGTCGTAAGATGAATCATGTTCATTCTCATATATTCATATTGAATTCAAGTGCACGTGCGTATCAACAGTTGACATTATCTCCGCCGCGCGCGTATCTGCAACTGTTAGTGTCGAATAACTAGAGTAGAACGCGGACCTGAGCAAGCAGGTGTGTTCATTACACAGGTCGTGAAACCAGTAGTTGAACTGTTGAAGACGATGACTCATCATTGTTGTGTCGTGAGATGAATCATGTTCATTCTCATATATTCATATTGAATTCAAGTGCACGTGCGTATCAACAGTTGACATTATCTCCGCCGCGCGCGTATCTGCAACTGTTAGTGTCGAATAACTAGAGTAGAACGTGGACCTGAGCAAGCAGGTGTGATCATTATACAGGTCGTGAAACCGGTAGTTGAACTGTTGAAGACGATGAATCATCATTGTAGTGTCGTAAGATGAATCATGTTCATTCTCATATATTCATATTGAATTCAAGTGCACGTGCGTATCAACAGTTGACATTATCTCCGCCGCGCGCGTATCTGCAACTGTCAGTGTCGAATAACTAGAGTAGAACGCGGACCTGAGTAAGCAGGTGTGTTCATTATACAGGTCGTGAAACCAGTAGTTGAACTGTTGAAGACGATGAATCATCATTGTAGTGTCGTAAGATGAATCATGTTCATTCTCATATATTCATATTGCATTCGAGTGCACGTGCGTATCAACAGTTGACATTTTCTCCGCCGCGCGCGTATCTGCAACTGTTAGTGTCGAATAACTAGAGTAGAACGCGGACCTGAGCAAGCAGGTGTGTTCATTATACAGGTCGTGAAACCAGTAGTTGAACTGTTGAAGACGATGACTCATCATTGTTGTGTCGTAAGATGAATCATGTTCATTCTCATATATTCATATTGAATTCAAGTGCACGTGCGTATCAACAGTTGACATTATCTCCGCCGCGCGCGCATCTGCAACTGTTAGTGTCGAATAACTAGAGTAGAACGCGGACCTGAGCAAGCAGGTGTGTTCATTATACAGGTCGTGAAACAGGTAGTTGAACTGTTGAAGACGATGACTCATCATTGTTGTGTCGTAAGATGAATCATGTTCATTCTCATATATTCATATTGAATTCAAGTGCACGTGCGTATCAACAGTTGACATTATCTCCGCCACGCGCGCATCTGCAACTGTTAGTGTCGAATAACTAGAGTAGAACGCGGACCTAAGCAAGCAGGTGTGTTCATTATACAGGTCGTGAAACCGGTAGTTGAACTGTTGAAGACGATGAATCATCATTGTTGTGTCGTTAGATGAATCATGTTCATTCTCATATATTCATATTGAATTCAAGTGCACGTGCGTATCAACAGTTGACATTATCTCCGCCGCGCGCGTATCTGCAACTGTTAGTGTCGAATAACTAGAGTAGAACGCGGACCTGAGCAAGCAGGTGTGTTCATTATACAGGTCGTGAAACCAGTAGTTGAACTGTTGAAGACGATGAATCATCATTGTTGTGTCGTTAGATGAATCATGTTCATTCTCATATATTCATATTGAATTCAAGTGCACGTGCGTATCAACAGTTGACATTATCTCCGCCGCGCGCGCATCTGCAACTGTTAGTGTCGAATAACTAGAGTGGAACGCGGACCTGGGCAAGCAGTTGTGTTCATTATACAGGTCGTGAAACCGGTAGTTGAACTGTTGAAGACGATGACTCATCACTGTTGTGTCGTAAGATGAATCATGTTCATTCTCATATATTCATATTGAATTCAAGTGCACGTGCGTATCAACAGTTGACATTACCTCCGCCGCGCGCGTATCTGCAACTGTCAGTGTCGAATAACTAGAGTAGAACGCGGACCTGAGCGAGAAGGTGTGTTCATTATACAAGTCGTGAAACCAGTAGTTGAACTGTTGAAGACGATGACTCATCACTGTTGTGTCGTAAGATGAATCATGTTCATTCTCATATATTCATATTGAATTCACGTGCACGTGCGTATCAACAGTTGACATTATCTCCGCCGCGCGCGCATCTGCAACTGTTAGTGTCGAATAACTAGAGTAGAACGCGGTCCTGAGCAAGCAGGTGTGTTCATTATACAGGTCATGAAACCAGTAGTTGAACTGTTGAAGACGATGACTCATCATTGTTGTGTCGTAAGATGAATCATGTTCATTCTCATATATTCATATTGAATTCAAGTGCACGTGCGTATCAACAGTTGACATTATCTCCGCCGCGCGCGTATCTGCAACTGTTAGTGTCGAATAACTAGAGTAGAACGCGGACCTGAGCAAGCAGGTGTGTTCATTATACAGGTCGTGAAACCGGTAGTTGAACTGTTGAAGACGATGAATCATCATTGTTGTGTCGTAAGATCAATCATGTTCATTCTCATATATTCATATTGAATTCACGTGCACGTGCGTATCAACAGTTGACATTATCTCCGCCGCGCGCGCATCTGCAACTGTTAGTGTCGAATAACTAGAGTGGAACGCGGTCCTGAGCAAGCAGGTGTGTTCATTATACAGGTCGTGAAACCAGTAGTTGAACTGTTGAAGACGATGTATCATCATTGTTGTGTCGTAAGATGAATCATGTTCATTCTCATATATTCATATTGAATTCAAGTGCACGTGCGTATCAACAGTTGACATTATCTCCGCCGCGCGCGTATCTGCAACTGTCAGTGTCGAATAACTAGAGTGGAACGCGGACCTGGGCAACCAGGTGTGTTCATTATACAGGTCGTGAAACCGGTAGTTGAACTGTTGAAGACGATGAATCATCATTGTTGTGTCGTTAATGATTCATGTTCATTCTCATACATTCATATTAAATTCAAGTGCACGTGCGTATCAACAGTTGACATTATCTCCGCCGCGCGCGTATCTGCAACTGTTAGTGTCGAATAACTAGAGTGGAACGCGGACCTGGGCAAGCAGTTGTGTTCATTATACAGGTCGTGAAACCGGTAGTTGAACTGTTGAAGACGATGAATCATCATTGTTGTGTCGTTAATGATTCATGTTCATTCTCATACATTCATATTAAATTCAAGTGCACGTGCGTATCAACAGTTGACATTATCTCCGCCGCGCGCGTATCTGCAACTGTTAGTGTCGAATAACTAGAGTGGAACGCGGACCTGGGCAAGCAGTTGTGTTCATTATACAGGTCGTGAAACCGGTAGTTGAACTGTTGAAGACGATGTATCATCATTGTTGTGTCGTAAGATGAATCATGTTCATTCTCATATATTCATATTGAATTCAAGTGCACGTGCGTATCAACAGTTGACATTATCTCCGCCGCGCGCGTATCTGCAACTGTTAGTGTCGAATAACTAGAGTGGAACGCGGACCTGGGCAAGCAGTTGTGTTCATTATACAGGTCGTGAAACCGGTAGTTGAACTGTTGAAGACGATGACTCATCACTGTTGTGTCGTAAGATGAATCATGTTCATTCTCATATATTCATATTGAATTCAAGTGCACGTGCGTATCAACAGTTGACATCATCTCCGCCGCGCGCGCATCTGCAACTGTTAGTGTCGAATAACTAGAGTGGAACGCGGACCTGGGCAAGCAGTTGTGTTCATTATACAGGTCGTGAAACCGGTAGTTGAACTGTTGAAGACGATGACTCATCACTGTTGTGTCGTAAGATGAATCATGTTCATTCTCATATATTCATATTGAATTCAAGTGCACGTGCGTATCAACAGTTGACATTATCTCCGCCGCGCGCGCATCTGCAACTGTTAGTGTCGAATAACTAGAGTAGAACGCGGACCTGAGCAAGCAGGTGTGTTCATTATACAGGTCGTGAAACCGGTAGTTGAACTGTTGAAGACGATGACTCATCATTGTTGTGTCGTAAGATGAATCATGTTCATTCTCATATATTCATATTGAATTCAAGTGCACGTGCGTATCAACAGTTGACATTATCTCCGCCGCGCGCGCATCTGCAACTGTTAGTGTCGAATAACTAGAGTGGAACGCGGACCTGGGCAAGCAGTTGTGTTCATTATACAGGTCGTGAAACCGGTAGTTGAACTGTTGAAGACGATGAATCATCATTGTTGTGTCGTTAATGATTCATGTTCATTCTCATACATTCATATTAAATTCAAGTGCACGTGCGTATCAACAGTTGACATTATCTCCGCCGCGCGCGTATCTGCAACTGTTAGTGTCGAATAACTAGAGTGGAACGCGGACCTGGGCAAGCAGTTGTGTTCATTATACAGGTCGTGAAACCGGTAGTTGAACTGTTGAAGACGATGTATCATCATTGTTGTGTCGTAAGATGAATCATGTTCATTCTCATATATTCATATTGAATTCAAGTGCACGTGCGTATCAACAGTTGACATTATCTCCGCCGCGCGCGTATCTGCAACTGTTAGTGTCGAATAACTAGAGTGGAACGCGGACCTGGGCAAGCAGTTGTGTTCATTATACAGGTCGTGAAACCGGTAGTTGAACTGTTGAAGACGATGACTCATCACTGTTGTGTCGTAAGATGAATCATGTTCATTCTCATATATTCATATTGAATTCACGTGCACGTGCGTATCAACAGTTGACATTATCTCCGCCGCGCGCGTATCTGCAACTGTTAGTGTCGAATAACCAGAGTAGAACGCGGACCTGGGCAAGCAGGTGTGTTCATTATACAGGTCGTGAAACCAGTAGTTGAACTGTTGGAGACGATGAATCATCATTGTTGTGTCGTGAGATGAATCATGTTCATTCTCATATATTCATATTGAATTCAAGTGCACGTGCGTATCAACAGTTGACATTATCTCCGCACGGGCGCGTATCTGCAACTGTTAGTGTCGAATAACTAGAGTAGAACGCGGACCTAAGCAAGCAGGTGTGTTCATTATACAGGTCGTGAAACCGGTAGTTGAACTGTTGAAGACGATGTATCATCATTGTTGTGTCGTAAGATGAATCATGTTCATTCTCATATATTCATATTGAATTCAAGTCCACGTGCGTATCAACAGTTGACATTATCTCCGCCGCGCGCGTATCTGCAACTGTTAGTGTCGAATAACTAGAGTGGAACGCGGACCTGGGCAAGCAGTTGTGTTCATTATACAGGTCGTGAAACCGGTAGTTGAACTGTTGTAGACGATGTATCATCATTGTTGTGTCGTAAGATGAATCATGTTCATTCTCATATATTCATATTGAATTCAAGTGCACGTGCGTATCAACAGTTGACATTATCTCCGCCGCGCGCGCATCTGCAACTGTTAGTGTCGAATAACTAGAGTAGAACGCGGACCTGAGCAAGCAGGTGTGTTCATTATACAGGTCGTGAAACCAGTAGTATAACTGTTGAAGACGATGACTCATCATTGTTGTGTCGTGAGATGAATCATGTTCATTCTCATATATTCATATTGAATTCAAGTGCACGTGCGTATCAACAGTTGACATTATCTCCGCCGCGCGCGTATCTGCAACTGTCAGTGTCGAATAACTAGAGTAGAACGCGGACCTGAGCAAGCAGGTGTGTTCATTATACAGGTCGTGAAACCGGTAGTTGAACTGTTGAAGACGATGAATCATCATTGTTGTGTCGTAAGATGAATCATGTTCATTCTCATATATTCATATTGAATTCAAGTGCACGTGCGTATCAACAGTTGACATTATCTCCGCCGCGCGCGCATCTGCAACTGTTAGTGTCGAATAACTAGAGTAGAACGCGGTCCTGAGCAAGCAGGTGTGTTCATTATACAGGTCGTGAAACAAGTAGTTGAACTGTTGAAGACGATGACTCATCATTGTTGTGTCGTGAGATGAATCATGTTCATTCTCATATATTCATATTGAATTCAAGTGCACGTGCGTATCAACAGTTGACATTATCTCCGCCGCGCGCGTATCTGCAACTGTCAGTGTCGAATAACTAGAGTAGAACGCGGACCTGAGCAAGCAGGTGTGTTCATTATACAGGTCGTGAAACCAGTAGTTGAACTGTTGAAGACGATGACTCATCATTGTTGTGTCGTGAGATGAATCATGTTCATTCTCATATATTCATATTGAATTCAAGTGCACGTGCGTATCAACAGTTGACATTATCTCCGCCGCGCGCGTATCTGCAACTGTTAGTGTCGAATAACTAGAGTAGAACGCGGACCTGAGCAAGCAGGTGTGTTCATTATACAGGTCGTGAAACCAGTAGTTGAACTGTTGAAGACGATGACTCATCATTGTTGTGTCGTGAGATGAATCATGTTCATTCTCATATATTCATATTGAATTCAAGTGCACGTGCGTATCAACAGTTGACATTATCTCCGCCGCGCGCGTATCTGCAACTGTCAGTGTCGAATAACCAGAGTAGAACGCGGACCTGGGCAAGCAGGTGTGTTCATTATACAGGTCGTGAAACCGGTAGTTGAACTGTTGTAGACGATGTATCATCATTGTTGTGTCGTAAGATGAATCATGTTCATTCTCATACATTCATATTGAATTCAAGTGCACGTGCGTATCAACAGTTGACATTATCTCCGCCGCGCGCGTATCTGCAACTGTCAGTGTCGAATAACTAGAGTGGAACGCGGACCTGGGCAAGCAGTTGTGTTCATTATACAGGTCGTGAAACCGGTAGTTGAACTGTTGTAGACGATGTATCATCATTGTTGTGTCGTAAGATGAATCATGTTCATTCTCATATATTCATATTGAATTCAAGTGCACGTGCGTATCAACAGTTGACATTATCTCCGCCGCGCGCGTATCTGCAACTGTTAGTGTCGAATAACTAGAGTGGAACGCGGACCTGGGCAAGCAGTTGTGTTCATTATACAGGTCGTGAAACCGGTAGTTGAACTGTTGTAGACGATGTATCATCATTGTTGTGTCGTAAGATGAATCATGTTCATTCTCATATATTCATATTGAATTCAAGTGCACGTGCGTATCAACAGTTGACATTATCTCCGCCGCGCGCGTATCTGCAACTGTTAGTGTCGAATAACTAGAGTGGAACGCGGACCTGGGCAAGCAGTTGTGTTCATTATACAGGTCGTGAAACCGGTAGTTGAACTGTTGAAGACGATGACTCATCATTGTTGTGTCGTAAGATGAATCATGTTCATTCTCATATATTCATATTGAATTCAAGTGCACGTGCGTATCAACAGTTGACATTATCTCCGCCGCGCTCGTATCTGCAACTGTTAGTGTCGAATAACTAGAGTGGAACGCGGACCTGGGCAAGCAGGTGTGTTCATTATACAGGTCGTGAAACCGGTAGTTGAACTGTTGTAGACGATGTATCATCATTGTTGTGTCGTAAGATGAATCATGTTCATTCTCATATATTCATATTGAATTCAAGTGCACGTGCGTATCAACAGTTGACATTATCTCCGCCGCGCGCGCATCTGCAACTGTTAGTGTCGAATAACTAGAGTAGAACGCGGTCCTGAGCAAGCAGGTATGTTCATTATACAGGTCGTGAAACCAGTAGTTGAACTGTTGAAGACGATGACTCATCATTGTTGCGTCGTGAGATGAATCATGTTCATTCTCATATATTCATATTGAATTCAAGTGCACGTGCGTATCAACAGTTGACATTATCTCCGCCGCGCGCGCATCTGCAACTGTTAGTGTCGAATAACTAGAGTAGAACGCGGTCCTGAGCAAGCAGGTATGTTCATTATACAGGTCGTGAAACCAGTAGTTGAACTGTTGAAGACGATGACTCATCATTGTTGTGTCGTGAGATGAATCATGTTCATTCTCATATATTCATATTGAATTCAAGTGCACGTGCGTATCAACAGTTGACATTATCTCCGCCGCGCGCGTATCTGCAACTGTTAGTGTCGAATAACTAGAGTGGAACGCGGACCTGGGCAAGCAGTTGTGTTCATTATACAGGTCGTGAAACCAGTAGTTGAACTGTTGAAGACGATGACTCATCACTGTTGTGTCGTAAGATGAATCATGTTCATTCTCATATATTCATATTGAATTCAAGTGCACGTGCGTATCAACAGTTGACATTATCTCCGCCGCGCGCGTATCTGCAACTGTTAGTGTCGAATAACTAGAGTAGAACGCGGACCTGAGCAAGCAGATGTGTTCATTATACAGGTCGTGAAACCGGTAGTTGAACTGTTGTAGACGATGTATCATCATTGTTGTGTCGTAAGATGAATCATGTTCATTCTCATATATTCATATTGAATTCAAGTGCACGTGCGTATCAACAGTTGACATTATCTCCGCCGCGCGCGTATCTGCAACTGTTAGTGTCGAATAACTAGAGTGGAACGCGGACCTGGGCAAGCAGTTGTGTTCATTATACAGGTCGTGAAACCGGTAGTTGAACTGTTGTAGACGATGTATCATCATTGTTGTGTCGTAAGATGAATCATGTTCATTCTCATATATTCATATTGAATTCAAGTGCACGTGCGTATCAACAGTTGACATTATCTCCGCCGCGCGCGTATCTGCAACTGTTAGTGTCGAATAACTAGAGTGGAACGCGGACCTGGGCAAGCAGTTGTGTTCATTATACAGGTCGTGAAACCGGTAGTTGAACTGTTGAAGACGATGACTCATCATTGTTGTGTCGTAAGATGAATCATGTTCATTCTCATATATTCATATTGAATTCAAGTGCACGTGCGTATCAACAGTTGACATTATCTCCGCCGCGCGCGTATCTGCAACTGTTAGTGTCGAATAACTAGAGTGGAACGCGGACCTGGGCAAGCAGTTGTGTTCATTATACAGGTCGTGAAACCAGTAGTTGAACTGTTGAAGACGATGAATCATCATTGTTGTGTCGTAAGATGAATCATGTTCATTCTCATATATTCATATTGAATTCAAGTGCACGTGCGTATCAACAGTTGACATTATCTCCGCCGCGCGCGTATCTGCAACTGTTAGTGTCGAATAACTAGAGTAGAACGCGGACCCGGGCAAGCAGGTGTGTTCATTATACAGGTCGTGAAACCAGTAGTTGAACTGTTGTAGACGATGACTCATCATTGTTGTGTCGTTAATGATTCATGTTCATTCTCATATATTCATATTGAATTCAAGTGCACGTGCGTATCAACATTTGACATTATCTCCGCCGCGCGCGCATCTGCAACTGTTAGTGTCGAATAACTTGAATAGAACGCGGTCCTGAGCAAGCAGGTGTGTTCAATATACAGGTCGTGAAACCGGTAGTTGAACTGTTGAAGACGATGACTCATCATTGTTGTGTCGTGAGATGAATCATGTTCATTCTCATATATTCATATTGAATTCAAGTGCACGTGCGTATCAACAGTTGACATTATCTGCGCCGCGCGCGCATCTGCAACTGTCAGTGTTGAATAACCAGAGTAGAACGCGGTCCTGAGCAAGCAGGCGTGTTCATTATACAGGTCGTGAAACCGGTAGTTGAACTGTTGAAGACGATGAATCATCATTGTAGTGTCGTAAGATGAATCATGTTCATTCTCATATATTCATATTGAATTCAAGTGCACGTGCGTATCAACAGTTGACATTATCTCCGCCGCGCGCGCATCTGCAACTGTTAGTGTCGAATAACTAGAGTAGAACGCGGACCTGAGCAAGCAGGTGTGTTCATTATACAGGTCGTGAAACCGGTAGTTGAACTGTTGAAGACGATGAATCATCATTGTTGTGTCGTAAGATGAATCATGTTCATTCTCATATATTCATATTGAATTCAAGTGCACGTGCGTATCAACAGTTGACATTATCTCCGCCGCGCGCGCATCTGCAACTGTTAGTGTCGAATAACTAGAGTAGAACGCGGACCTGAGCAAGCAGGTGTGTTCATTACTTAGGTCGTTAAACCAGTAGTTGAACTGTTGAAGACGATGAATCATCATTGTTATGTCGTAAGATGAATCATGTTCATTCTCATATATTCATATTGAATTCAAGTGCACGTGCGTATCAACAGTTGACATTATCTCCGCCGCGCGCGCATCTGCAACTGTTAGTGTTGAATAACTAGAGTAGAACGCGGACCTGAGCAAGCAGGTGTGTTCATTATACAGGTCGTGAAACCGGTAGTTGAACTGTCGAAGACGATGAATCATCATTGTTGTGTCGTAAGATGAATCATGTTCATTCTCATATATTCATATTGAATTCAAGTGCACGTGCGTATCAACAGTTGACATTATCTCCGCCGCGCGCGCATCTGCAACTGTTAGTGTCGAATAACTAGAGTAGAACGCGGACCTGAGCAAGCAGGTGTGTTCATTATACAGGTCGTGAAACAAGTAGTTGAACTGTTGAAGACGATGAATCATCATTGTTATGTCGTGAGATGAATCATGTTCATTCTCATATAATCATATTGAATTCAAGTGCACGTGCGTATCAACAGTTGACATCATCTCCGGCGCGCGCGTATCTGCAACTGTTAGTGTCGAATAACTAGAGTAGAACGCGGACCTGAGCAAGCAGGTGTGTTCATTATACAGGTCGTGAAACCGGTAGTTGAACTGTTGAAGACGATGAATCATCATTGTAGTGTCGTAAGATGAATCATGTTCATTCTCATATATTCATATTGAATTCAAGTGCACGTGCGTATCAACAGTTGACATTATCTCCGCCGCGCGCGTATCTGCAACTGTTAGTGTCGAATAACTAGAGTGGAACGCGGTCCTGAGCAAGCAGGTGTGTTCATTATACAGGTCGTGAAACCAGTAGTTGAACTGTTGAAGACGATGAATCATCATTGTTGTGTCGTAAGATGAATCATGTTCATTCTCATATATTCATATTGAATTCAAGTGCACGTGCGTATCAACAGTTGACATTATCTCCGCCGCGCGCGCATCTGCAACTGTTAGTGTCGAATAACTAGAGTAGAACGCGGACCTGGGCAAGCAGTTGTGTTCATTATACAGGTCGTGAAACCGGTAGTTGAACTGTTGAAGACGATGACTCATCATTGTTGTGTCGTAAGATGAATCATGTTCATTCTCATATATTCATATTGAATTCAAGTGCACGTGCGTATCAACAGTTGACATTATCTCCGCCGCGCGCGTATCTGCAACTGTCAGTGTCGAATAACTAGAGTAGAACGCGGACCTGAGCAAGCAGGTGTGTTCATTATACAGGTCATGAAACCAGTAGTTGAACTGTTGAAGACGATGAATCATCATTGTTGTGTCGTAAGATGAATCATGTTCATTCTCATATATTCATATTGAATTCAAGTGCACGTGCGTATCAACAGTTGACATTATCTCCGCCGCGCGCGTATCTGCAACTGTTAGTGTCGAATAACTAGAGTAGAACGCGGACCTGAGCAAGCAGGTGTGTTCATTATACAGGTCGTGAAACCGGTAGTTGAACTGTCGAAGACGATGAATCATCATTGTTGTGTCGTGAGATGAATCATGTTCATTCTCATATAATCATATTGAATTCAAGTGCACGTGCGTATCAACAGTTGACATTATCTCCGCCGCGCGCGTATCTGCAACTGTTAGTGTCGAATAACTAGAGTAGAACGCGGACCTGAGCAAGCAGGTGTGTTCATTATACAGGTCGTGAAACCGGTAGTTGAACTGTTGAAGACGATGACTCATCATTGTTGTGTCGTAAGATGAATCATGTTCATTCTCATATATTCATATTGAATTCAAGTGCACGTGCGTATCAACAGTTGACATTATCTCCGCCGCGCGCGTATCTGCAACTGTTAGTGTCGAATAACTAGAGTAGAACGCGGACCTGAGCAAGCAGGTGTGTTCATTATACAGGTCGTGAAACCGGTAGTTGAACTGTCGAAGACGATGAATCATCATTGTTGTGTCGTAAGATGAATCATGTGCATTCTCATATATTCATATTGAATTCAAGTGCACGTGCGTATCAACAGTTGACATTATCTCCGCCGCGCGCGCATCTGCAACTGTTAGTGTCGAATAACTAGAGTAGAACGCGGACCTGGGCAAGCAGGTGTGTTCATTATACAGGTCATGAAACCAGTAGTTGAACTGTTGAAGACGATGACTCATCATTGTTGTGTCGTAAGATGAATCATGTGCATTCTCATATATTCATATTGAATTCAAGTGCACGTGCGTATCAACAGTTGACATCATCTCCGCCGCGCGCGTATCTGCAACTGTTAGTGTCGAATAACTAGAGTAGAACGCGGACCTGAGCAAGCAGGTGTGTTCATTATACAGGTCGTGAAACCAGTAGTTGAACTGTTGAAGACGATGAATCATCATTGTTGTGTCGTAAGATGAATCATGTGCATTCTCATATATTCATATTGAATTCAAGTGCACGTGCGTATCAACAGTTGACATTATCTCCGCCGCGCGCGTATCTGCAACTGTTAGTGTCGAATAACTAGAGTAGAACGCGGACCTGAGCAAGCAGGTGTGTTCATTATACAGGTCGTGAAACCAGTAGTTGAACTGTCGAAGACGATGAATCATCATTGTTGTGTCGTAAGATGAATCATGTTCATTCTCATATATTCATATTGAATTCAAGTGCACGTGCGTATCAACAGTTGACATTATCTCCGCCGCGCGCGTATCTGCAACTGTCAGTGTCGAATAACTAGAGTATAACGCGGTCCTGAGCAAGCAGGTGTGTTCATTATACAGGTCGTGAAACCAGTAGTTGAACTGTTGAAGACGATGATTCATCATTGTTGTGTCGTTAGATGAATCATGTTCATTCTCATATATTCATATTGAATTCAAGTGCACGTGCGTATCAACGGTTGACATTATCTCCGCCGCGCGCGCATCTGCAACTGTTAGTGTCGAATAACTAGAGTAGAACGCGGACCTGAGCAAGCAGGTGTGTTCATTATACAGGTCGTGAAACCGGTAGTTGAACTGTTGAAGACGATGAATCATCATTGTTGTGTCGTAAGATGAATCATGTTCATTCTCATATATTCATATTGGATTCAAGTGCACGTGCGTATCAACGGTTGACATTATCTCCGCCGCGCGCGCATCTGCAACTGTTAGTGTCGAATAACTAGAGTAGAACACGGACCTGAGTAAGCAGGTGTGTTCATTATACAGGTCGTGAAACCAGTAGTTGAACTGTTGAAGACGATGAATCATCATTGTTGTGTCGTAAGATGAATCATGTTCATTCTCATATATTCATATTGAATTCAAGTGCACGTGCGTATCAACAGTTGACATTATCTCCGCCGCGCGCGCATCTGCAACTGTTAGTGTCGAATAACTAGAGTAGAACGCGGACCTGAGCAAGCAGGTGTGTTCATTATACAGGTCGTGAAACAAGTAGTTGAACTGTTGAAGACGATGAATCATCATTGTTGTGTCGTAAGATGAATCATGTTCATTCTCATATATTCATATTGAATTCAAGTGCACGTGCGTATCAACAGTTGACATTATCTCCGCCGCGCGCGCATCCGCATCTGTTAGTGTCGAATAACTAGAGTAGAACGCGGACCTGAGAAAGCAGGTGTGTTCATTATACAGCTCGTGAGACCGGTATTTGAACTGTTGAAGACGATGAATCATCATTGTTGTGTCGTGAGATGAATCATGTTCATTCTCATATATTCACATTGAATTCAAGTGCACGTGCGTATCAACAGTTGACATTATCTCCGCCGCGCGCGCATCTGCAACTGTCAGTGTCGAATAACCAGAGTAGAACGCGGACCTGAGCAAGCAGGTGTGTTCATTATACAGGTCGTGAAACCAGTAGTTGAACTGTTGAAGACGATGACTCATCATTGTTGTGTCGTGAGATGAATCATGTTCATTCTCATATATTCACATTGAATTCAAGTGCACGTGCGTATCAACAGTTGACATTATCTCCGCCGCGCGCGCATCTGCAACTGTCAGTGTCGAATAACCAGAGTAGAACGCGGTCCTGAGCAAGCAGGTGTGTTCATTATACAGGTCGTGAAACCGGTAGTTGAACTGTTGAAGACGATGTATCATCATTGTTGTGTCGTAAGATGAATCATGTTCATTCTCATATATTCATATTGAATTCAAGTGCACGTGCGTATCAACAGTTGACATTATCTCCGCCGCGCGCGCATCTGCAACTGTCAGTGTCGAATAACCAGAGTAGAACGCGGACCTAAGCAAGCAGGTGTGTTCATTATACAGGTCGTGAAACCGGTAGTTGAACTGTTGAAGACGATGACTCATCATTGTTGTGTCGTGAGATGAATCATGTTCATTCTCATATATTCATATTGAATTCAAGTGCACGTGCGTATCAACAGTTGACATTATCTCCGCCGCGCGCGTATCTGCAACTGTTAGTGTCGAATAACTAGAGTAGAACGTGGACCTGAGCAAGCAGGTGTGTTCAATATACAGGTCGTGGAACCAGTAGTTGAACTGTTGAAGACGATGTATCATCATTGTTGTGTCGTAGGATGAATCATGTTCATTCTCATATATTCATATTGAATTCAAGTGCACGTGCGTATCAACAGTAGACATTATCTCCGCCGCGCGCGTATCTGCAACTGTTAGTGTCGAATAACCAGAGTAGAACGCGGTCCTGAGCAAGCAGGTGTGTTCATTATACAGGTCGTGAAACCAGTAGTTGAACTGTTGAAGACGATGTATCATCATTGTTGTGTCGTAGGATGAATCATGTTCATTCTCATATATTCATATTGAATTCAAGTGCACGTGCGTATCAACAGTAGACATTATCTCCGCCGCGCGCGCATCTGCAACTGTCAGTGTCGAATAACCAGAGTAGAACGCGGTCCTGAGCAAGCAGGTGTGTTCATTATACAGGTCGTGAAACCAGTAGTTGAACTGTTGAAGACGATGTATCATCATTGTTGTGTCGTAGGATGAATCATGTTCATTCTCATATATTCATATTGAATTCAAGTGCACGTGCGTATCAACAGTAGACATTATCTCCGCCGCGCGCGTATCTGCAACTGTTAGTGTCGAATAACTAGAGTAGAACGCGGACCTGAGCAAGCAGGTGTGTTCATTATACAGGTCGTGAAACCAGTAGTTGAACTGTTGAAGACGATGTATCATCATTGTTGTGTCGTAGGATGAATCATGTTCATTCTCATATATTCATATTGAATTCAAGTGCACGTGCGTATCAACAGTTGACATTATCTCCGCCGCGCGCGCATCTGCAACTGTCAGTGTCGAATAACCAGAGTAGAACGCGGACCTGAGCAAGCAGGTGTGTTCATTATACAGGTCGTGAAACCAGTAGTTGAACTTTTGAAGACGATGAATCATCATTGTTGTGTCGTAAGATGAATCATGTTCATTCTCATATATTCATATTGAATTCAAGTGCACGTGCGTATCAACAGTAGACATTATCTCCGCCGCGCGCGCATCTGCAACTGTCAGTGTCGAATAACTGGAGTAGAACGCGGACCTGAGCAAGCAGTTGTGTTCATTATACAGGTCGTGAAACCGGTAGGTGAACTGTTGTAGACGATGACTCATCATTGTTGTGTCGTAAGATGAATCATGTTCATTCTCATATATTCATATTGAATCCAAGTGCACGTGCGTATCAACAGTTGACATTATCTCCGCCGCGCGCGCATCTGCAACTGTCAGTGTCGAATATTTAGAGTAGAACGCGGACCTGAGCAAGCAGGTGTGTTCATTATACAGGTCGTGAAACCAGTAGCTGAACTGTTGAAGACGATGAATCATCATTGTTGTGTCGTGAGATGAATCATGTTCATTCTCATATATTCACATTGAATTCAAGTGCACGTGCGTATCAACAGTTGACATTATCTCCGCCGCGCGCGCATCTGCAACTGTCAGTGTTGAATAACTAGAGTAGAACGCGGACCTGGGCAAGCAGGTGTGTTCATTATACAGGTCGTGAAACCGGTAGTTGAACTGTTGTAGACGATGACTCATCATTGTTGTGTCGTAAGATGAATCATGTTCATTCTCATATATTCATATTGAATTCAAGTGCACGTGCGTATCAACAGTTGACATTATCTCCGCCGCGCGCGCATCTGCAACTGTTAGTGTCGAATAACTAGAGTAGAACGCGGTCCTGAGCAAGCAGGTGTGTTCATTATACAGGTCGTGAAACCAGTAGTTGAACTGTTGTAGACGATGTATCATCATTGTTGTGTCGTAAGATGAATCATGTTCATTCTCATATATTCATATTGAATTCAAGTGCACGTGCGTATCAACAGTTGACATTATCTCCGCCGCGCGCGCATCTGCAACTGTTAGTGTCGAATAACTAGAGTAGAACGCGGACCTGAGCAAGCAGGTGTGTTCATTATACAGGTCGTGAAACCAGTAGTTGAACTGTTGAAGACGATGACTCATCATTGTTGTGTCGTAAGATGAATCATGTTCATTCTCATATATTCATATTGAATTCAAGTGCACGTGCGTATCAACAGTTGACATTATCTCCGCCGCGCGCGCATCTGCAACTGTTAGTGTCGAATAACTAGAGTAGAACGCGGACCTGAGCAAGCAGGTGTGTTCATTATACAGGTCGTGAAACCAGTAGTTGAACTGTTGTAGACGATGTATCATCATTGTTGTGTCGTAAGATGAATCATGTTCATTCTCATATATTCATATTGAATTCAAGTGCACGTGCGTATCAACAGTTGACATTATCTCCGCCGCGCGCGCATCTGCAACTGTTAGTGTCGAATAACCAGAGTAGAACGCGGACCTGAGCAAGCAGGTGTGATCATTATACAGGTCGTGAAACCAGTAGTTGAACTGTTGTAGACGATGACTCATCATTGTTGTGTCGTTAGATGAATCATGTTCATTCTCATATATTCATATTGAATTCAAGTGCACGTGCGTATCAACAGTTGACATTATCTCCGCCGCGCGCGTATCTGCAACTGTTAGTGTCGAATAACTAGAGTAGAACGCGGTCCTGAGCAAGCAGGTGTGTTCATTATACAGCTCGTGAAACCGGTAGTTGAACTGTTGAAGACGATGACTCATCATTGTTGTGTCGTAGGATGAATCATGTTCATTCTCATATATTCATATTGAATTCAAGTGCACGTGCGTATCAACAGTTGACATTATCTCCGCCACGCGCGCATCTGCAACTGTTATTGTCGAATAACTAGAGTGGAACGCGGACCTGGGCAAGCAGTTGTGTTCATTATACAGGTCGTGAAACCAGTAGTTGAACTGTTGTAGACGATGACTCATCATTGTTGTGTCGTAAGATGAATCATGTTCATTCTCATATATTCATATTGAATTCAAGTGCACGTGCGTATCAACAGTTGACATTATCTCCGCTGCGCGCGTATCTGCAACTGTTAGTGTCGAATAACTAGATTAGAACGCGGACCTGAGCAAGCAGGTGTGTTCATTACACAGGTCGTGAAACCAGTAGTTGAACTGTTGAAGACGATGAATCATCATTGTTGTGTCTTAAGATGAATCATGTTCATTCTCATATATTCATATTGAATTCAAGTGCACGTGCGTATCAACAGTTGACATTATCTCCGCCGCGCGCGTATCTGCAACTGTTACTGTCGAATAACTAGATTAGAACGCGGACCTGAGCAAGCAGTTGTGTTCATTATACAGGTCGTGAAACCAGTAGTTGAACTGTTGAAGACGATGACTCATCATTGTTGTGTCTTAAGATGAATCATGTTCATTCTCATATATTCATATTGAATTCAAGTGCACGTGCGTATCAACAGTTGACATTATCTCCGCCGCGCGCGCATCTGCAACTGTTAGTGTCGAATAACTAGAGTAGAACGCGGACCTGAGCAAGCAGGTGTGTTCATTATACAGGTCGTGAAACCGGTAGTTGAACTGTTGAAGACGATGTATCATTGTTGTGTCGTTAGATGAATCATGTTCATTCTCATATATTCACATTGAATTCAAGTGCACGTGCGTATCAACAGTTGACATTATCTCCGCCACGCGCGCATCTGCAACTGTTAGTGTCGAATAACTAGAGTAGAACGCGGACATGAGCGAGAAGGTGTGTTCATTATACAGGTCGTGAAACCAGTAGTTGAACTGTTGAAGACGATGACTCATCATTGTTGTGTCGTAAGATGGATCATGTTCATTCTCATATATTCATATTGAATTCAAGTGCACGTGCGTATCAACAGTTGACATTATCTCCGCCACGCGCGTATCTGCAACTGTCAGTGTCGAATAACTAGAGTAGAACGCGGACCTGAGCAAGCAGGTGTGATCATTATACAGGTCGTGAAACCAGTAGTTGAACTGTTGAAGACGATGACTCATCATTGTTGTGTCGTAAGATGAATCATGTTCATTCTCATATATTCATATTGAATTCAAGTGCACGTGCGTATCAACAGTTGACATTATCTCCGCCACGCGCGCATCTGCAACTGTTAGTGTCGAATAACTAGAGTGGAACGCGGACCTGAGCAAGCAGGTGTGTTCATTATACAGGTCGTGAAACCAGTGGTTGAACTGTTGAAGACGATGTATCATCATTGTTGTGTCGTGAGATGAATCATGTTCATTCTCATATATTCATATTGAATTCAAGTGCACGTGCGTATCAACAGTTGACATTATCTCCGCCGCGCGCGTATCTGCAACTGTTAGTGTCGAATAACTAGAGTAGAACGCGGACCTGGGCAAGCAGGTGTGTTCATTATACAGGTCGTGAAACCAGTAGTTGAACTGTTGAAGACGATGACTCATCATTGTTGTGTCGTAAGATGGATCATGTTCATTCTCATATATTCATATTGAATTCAAGTGCACGTGCGTATCAACAGTTGACATTATCTCCGCCACGCGCGTATCTGCAACTGTCAGTGTCGAATAACTAGAGTAGAACGTGGACCTGAGCAAGCAGGTGTGTTCATTATACAGGTCGTGAAATCGGTAGTTGAACTGTTGAAGACGATGACTCATCATTGTTGTGTCGTAAGATGAATCATGTTCATTCTCATATATTCATATTGAATTCACGTGCACGTGCGTATCAACAGTTGACATTATCTCCGCCACGCGCGCATCTGCAACTGTTAGTGTCGAATAACTAGAGTGGAACGCGGACCTGAGCAAGCAGGTGTGTTCATTATACAGGTCGTGAAACCAGTGGTTGAACTGTTGAAGACGATGTATCATCATTGTTGTGTCGTAAGATGAATCATGTTCATTCTCATATATTCATATTGAATTCAAGTGCACGTGCGTATCAACAGTTGACATTATCTCCGCCACGCGCGTATCTGCAACTGTCAGTGTCGAATAACTAGAGTAGAACGTGGACCTGAGCAAGCAGTTGTGTTCATTATACAGGTCGTGAAACCAGTAGTTGAACTGTTGAAGACGATGTATCATCGTTGTTGTGTCGTAAGATGAATCATGTTCATTCTCATATATTCATATTGAATTCAAGTGCACGTGCGTATCAACAGTTGACATTATCTCCGCCGCGCGCGCATCTGCAACTGTTAGTGTCGAATAACCAGAGTAGAACGCGGACCTGAGCAAGCAGATGTGTTCATTATACAGGTCGTGAAACCGGTAGTTGAACTGTTGAAGACGATGACTCATCATTGTTGTGTCGTAAGATGGATCATGTTCATTCTCATATATTCATATTGAATTCAAGTGCACGTGCGTATCAACAGTTGACATTATCTCCGCCGCGCGCGTATCTGCAACTGTTAGTGTCGAATAACTAGAGTAGAACGCGGACATGAGCGAGAAGGTGTGTTCATTATACAGGTCGTGAAACCAGTAGTTGAACTGTTGAAGACGATGACTCATCATTGTTGTGTCGTAAGATGGATCATGTTCATTCTCATATATTCATATTGAATTCAAGTGCACGTGCGTATCAACAGTTGACATTATCTCCGCCACGCGCGTATCTGCAACTGTCAGTGTCGAATAACTAGAGTAGAACGTGGACCTGAGCAAGCAGGTGTGTTCATTATACAGGTCGTGAAATCGGTAGTTGAACTGTTGAAGACGATGACTCATCATTGTTGTGTCGTAAGATGAATCATGTTCATTCTCATATATTCATATTGAATTCACGTGCACGTGCGTATCAACAGTTGACATTATCTCCGCCACGCGCGCATCTGCAACTGTTAGTGTCGAATAACTAGAGTGGAACGCGGACCTGAGCAAGCAGGTGTGTTCATTATACAGGTCGTGAAACCAGTGGTTGAACTGTTGAAGACGATGTATCATCATTGTTGTGTCGTGAGATGAATCATGTTCATTCTCATATATTCATATTGAATTCAAGTGCACGTGCGTATCAACAGTTGACATTATCTCCGCCGCGCGCGTATCTGCAACTGTTAGTGTCGAATAACTAGAGTAGAACGCGGACCTGGGCAAGCAGGTGTGTTCATTATACAGGTCGTGAAATCGGTAGTTGAACTGTTGAAGACGATGACTCATCATTGTTGTGTCGTAAGATGAATCATGTTCATTCTCATATATTCATATTGAATTCAAGTGCACGTGCGTATCAACAGTTGACATTATCTCCGCCGCGCGCGTATCTGCAACTGTTAGTGTCGAATAACTAGAGTGGAACGCGGACCTGGGCAAGCAGTTGTGTTCATTATACAGGTCGTGAAACCAGTAGTTGAACTGTTGTAGACGATGACTCATCATTGTTGTGTCGTAAGATGAATCATGTTCATTCTCATATATTCATATTGAATTCAAGTGCACGTGCGTATCAACAGTTGACATTATCTCCGCCGCGCGCGCATCTGCAACTGTTAGAGTCGAATAACTAGAGTAGAACGCGGACCTGAGCAAGCAGGTGTGTTCATAACACAAGTCGTGAAACCAGTAGTTGAACTGCTGAAGACGATGACTCATCATTGTTGTGTCGTAAGATGAATCATGTTCATTCTCATATATTCATATTGAATTCAAGTGCACGTGCGTATCAACAGTTGACATTATCTCCGCCGCGCGCGTATCTGCAACTGTTAGTGTCGAATAACTAGAGTGGAACGCGGACCTAAGCAAGCAGGTGTGTTCATTATACAGGTCGTGAAACCAGTGGTTGAACTGTCGAAGACGATGACTCATCATTGTTGTGTCGTAAGATGAATCATGTTCATTCTCATATATTCACATTGAATTCAAGTGCACGTGCGTATCAACAGTTGACATTATCTCCGCCACGCGCGCATCTGCAACTGTTAGTGTCGAATAACTAGAGTAGAACGCGGACCTAAGCAAGCAGGTGTGTTCATTATACAGGTCGTGAAACCAGTAGTTGAACTGTTGAAGACGATGAATCATCATTGTTGTGTCGTTGATGATTCATGTTCATTCTCATATATTCATATTGAATTCAAGTGCACCTGCGTATCAACAGTTGACATTATCTCCGCCGCGCGCGCATCTGCAACTGTTAGTGTCGAATAACTAGAGTAGAACGCTGACCTGAGCAAGCAGGTGTGTTCATTATACAGGTCGTGAAACAAGTAGTTGAACTGTTGAAGACGATGACTCATCATTGTTGTGTCGTAAGATGAATCATCGTTTGATGAATTAGGTTCATATCATATTCATATTGAATGTACTTTCATACCTTATTTTCTGTTTTGCCCTTGCACTTGCTGTTGGCTTGATTGCTGGAATGTCACGGCACGCCACTTCAAGGGTCCGGGGATTCTTGTACGGAGTTCGAGGTGGCTGTCAAGTGACGTCATTGTTGCATGTGTTGCTATGGTTACGACCGTGCTACAGATGTATATGGGATAATACCTTTCTTCTTCTGCCGTTTCCCACCAGTTTATTAGTCAAGAACACAATTCTATCACAAACATTCACAGATATAATGTGATGGACGAAAATACATTCTGAGGTATGAAATGTTCGAGCAATTTGTTTCTACCATTGAGAGGTGAGTTCATCACGTTGACAATAATTACAGTACTCTTGTAATCGTTTGTCTAGTTGGTCGTGGAACTGTCTGTTTTCGCAGGATTCATGTCAGCTTCGTCATCATTATCACGTCTCCATCAGCAACAGGGCCAGCCACACACCGGGACATGTAGCTGAGTGGTTAACGCACTTGCTCCATGTGATCTGGGAAGTAGTGGGCATGTCGGATCCCCCTGTGTAGTCCAGGCTGAGGCCGTGATGGTTCCCACAATATAGGCCACGACCGCTTCCTTCCCGCTATGCTTCCCATTACCCAGAGAAACCTTCATCCCATCATCTCATTATCCATCCATCCGACGCCAATAGATCCC